>OW240921.1:1545323-1575657 GCA_933207985.1 Pelobates cultripes | reverse complement strand
TCCGAGATGGTCAGGCGTAGGAAACCTCCATAAGACAAATAGTCCCTACTTTGTCTTATGTTTTAAAGAAAACTAGAGCAGACAGGAAGAAATGAAGAACAGATCCTGACAGAGGGAGAGAAGAGGAATCGATTAAAGAAAGGTAAGTTCGGCATGACAGTGCCGCTTTAAACTGATTTAATAAAATGTACTTTTTTTAGCTGCAGTTTAAGTTCCTGTCTGATCCACTGGTAATTATAATTATTACTAATAATATCTAGAACTCAATTCAAGCCTGTATGCTAGCACGGCTGTATCGGATTGATTTCTACACAAACCTCACATTTTACAACGCTAAACAAGCAGACCACTGACAATTCTCTGTTTATTAACCTGTGCAGATCTTGTTAACGCCCAGCATCATGGCTCCACGGTCCAGTGCTTGTCTCCTGAACACCCCGCAGAAAGTGCAGTTGTTTTTCAGCCCGACTTGCTTCACAATCTGGTCCATGGTCCAGCCATAAAGTTCCTGGTAGGACACAATCTTAAGGGGAAGCTCATACTGTTGTTGGTTTCTCTTCACGGTCTCTAAGGAGTCGTCTCTATAGCCTGATATACCTTCATCCACTGAGACCAGGATGAGGTCCAAGCCATAAGAATGACGTTCGTTCAACAACTTTAACACATGGGCAAGCACTGTGGAGTCTTTGCCCCCTGAAGCTCCGATGCCAACTTTGTCTCCAGGCTGGAAAAGCTGGGCGGACACAATGGTGTGGTGAATTTCTTCCTCAAAGGCTTGGAAGAAGCAGCTCTTACACAATGAGTGGCCGGTCTTCGGTCTCCGCAGAGCTGCTCGCTGCGTTTCACAGCTGCTACATTTCGCAGGCATGACTGCTACTCTGCAAAACATCAAGGAACGCATGTCATTAGGATGGCCTTCACTGATAGGAGCACATACCAAGTTTTACACTTCTATAGCTTTGACTCTTCGGGTCTACAAATGGGTGGAAGATGAAGTCCTTTTGAGGTACAAATATAACAGTCCACACAATGAGCAAGCAACGAACCAGCACCCTACAATTAGCAGGTGTTCACGGGCGGGGGGTAATTAGATAGGAGTCAGGGGCTGTTGCTAGCGGATTATTGGTGGTTGCTAGGAGTCAGGGGCTGTTGTTAGCAGGTTATTGGTGGTTGCTAGGAGTCAGGGGTTGTTGCTAAGGGGTTATTGGTGGTTGCTAGGAGTGAGGGGCTATTGCTAAGGGATTATTGGTGATTGCTAGGAGTGAGGGGTGTTGCTAGGGGTTATTGGTGGTTGCTAGGAGTGAGGGGCTGTTGCTAGGGGTTATTGGTGGTTGCTAGGAGTGAGGGGCTGTTGCTAGGGGTTATTGGTGGTTGCTAGGAGTCAGAGGCTGTTAGCAGGTTATTGGTGGTTGCTAGGAGTCAGGGGCTGTTGCTAAGGGGTTATTGGTGGTTGCTAGGAGTGAGGGGGTGTTGCTAGGGGGTTATTGGTGGTTGCTAGGAGTGAGGGGCTGTTGCTAGGGGTTATTGGTGGTTGCTAGGAGTGAGGGGCTGTTGCTAGGGGGTAAGGGGTGGTTGCTAGGAGTGAGGGGCTGTTGCTAGGGGGTAAGGGGTGGTTGCTAGGAGTGAGGGGCTGTTGCTAGGGGGTAAGGGGTGGTTGCTAGGAGGGAGGGGCTGTTGCTAGGGGTTATTGCTAGGAGTGAGGGCTGTTATAGGGGATGAGGGTGGCTACTAAGGGGGGCTGTTGTAGGGGGGTGGGCTAGGAGTGAGGGGCTGTTGCTAGGAGTGAGGGGGCTGTTGCTAGGGGGTAGGGGTGGTTGCTAGGAGTGAAGGGCTGTTGCTAGGGTAAGGGGTGGTTGCTAGGAAGTAGGGGCTGTTGCTAGGGGGTAGGGGGGTGGTTGCTAGGAGTGAGGGGCTGTTGCTAGGGGGTAAGGGGTGGTTGCTAGGAGTGAGGGGCTGTTGCTAGGGGGTAAGGGGTGGTTGCTAGGAGTGAGGGGCTGTTGCTAGGGGTTATTGGTGGTTGCTAGGAGTGAGGGGCTGTTGCTAGGGGGTAAGGGGTGGTTGCTAGGAGTGAGGGGCTGTTGCTAGGGGGTAAGGGGTGGTTGCTAGGAGTGAGGGGCTGTTTCTAGGGGGTAAGGGGTACCTGTTATGAGGGAACATAAAACCTTGTCACTCACTCTGCTCCCTCCGGCCAGTTTCCATGTGCCTTTACAACACAGAACTATAACTCCCAGCATGCAAAGAGTCAAACATTGGCTCTTGATAATGATTACTTCCGCCGACAGCATGTCGGGACATGTAGTCCATAACGTCCCATTAATGGATGTGGCTGCGTATCACGCCTCGTTCTGGTGCTCAAGGAGGATGTCGTTTAGGAGGATAACCCCGCCCATTCGGTCACGTGTCAGACAGTGTGTGGAGTTAGATTATTATCATGGCACATACTGTAATAACTGTATTATATTATTAATTATATTATTTATTATGCCATAATATAACATTATTTACAATCCCATAATATAACATTATTTACAATCCCATAATATAACATTATTTATTATCCCATGGTATAACATTATTTATTATATTATTTATTATCCCATAATATAACATTATTTATTATCCCATAATATAACATTATTTATTATCCCATAATATAACATTATTTATTATATTATTTATTATCCCATGGTATAACATTATTTATTGTATTATTTATTATCCCATAATATAACATTATTTATTATATTATTTATTATCCCATAGTGTAGCATTATTTATTATATTATTTATTATCCCATTATATAACATTATTTACTATCCCATAATATAACATTATTTATTATCTCATGGTATAACATTATTTATTATATTATTTATTATCCCATAATATAACAGTATTTATTATACCATAGTGTAACATTATTTATTATATTATTTATTATCCCATAATATAACATTATTTATTATCCCATAATATAACATTATTTATTATCCCATAGTATAACATTATTTATTATATTATTTATTATCCTATAATATAACATTATTTATTATCCCATAGTATAACATTACTTATTATCCCATGGTATAACATTATTTATTATCCCATAGTGTAACATTATTTATTATCCCATAATATAACATTATTTATTATATTATTTATTATCCCATGGTATAACATTATTATATTATTTATTATCCCATAGTGTAACATTATTTATTATATTATTTATTATCCCATAATATAACATTATTTATCATATTATTTATTATCCCATGGTATAACATTATTTATTATATTATTTATTATCCCATAGTGTAACATTATTTATTATATTATTTATTATCCCATAGTATAACATTATTTATTATATTATTTATTATCCCATAATATAACATTATTTATTATATTATTTATTATCCCATAGTGTAACATTATTTATTATATTATTTATTATCCCATGGTATAACATTATTATATTATTTATTATCCCATAGTGTAACATTATTTATTATATTATTTATTATCCCATAATATAACATTATTTATCATATTATTTATTATCCCATGGTATAACATTATTTATTATATTATTTATTATCCCATAGTGTAACATTATTTATTATATTATTTACTATCACATAATACAACATTATTTATTATATTATTTATTATCCCATGGTATAACATTATTATATTATTTATTATCCCATAGTGTAACATTATTTATTATATTATTTATTATCCCATAATATAACATTATTTATCATATTATTTATTATCCCATGGTATAACATTATTTATTATATTATTTATTATCCCATAGTGTAACATTATTTATTATCCCATGATATTTATTTATTATATTATTTATTATCCTTAATATAACATTATTTATTATATTATTTATTATCCCATGGTGTAACATTATTTATTATAGTATTTATTATCCCATGGTATAGCATTATTTATTATATTTATTTTCCCATAATATAACTTTATTTATTATAGTATTTATTTTTCCCATAATAGACATTATGTATTATATTATTTATTATTATCCATGTTTATAACATTATTTATTATCCCATAATATATTTTATTTTCTTATATTATTTATTATCCCATAGTGTAACATTATTTATTATATTATTTATTATACCATGGTGTAATAAATGTATTATATTATTTATTATCCTTAAATAACATTATTTATTATATTATTTATTATCCCATAGTGTAACATTATTTATTGTGATTATTTAGTCCATGGTGTGTTTTATTATTTATTATATTATTTATTATCCATGGTATAACATTATTTATTATATTATTTATTACCCCATGGTATAATATTATTTATTAACACATACTGTAATATTATTTATTATATTATTTATTATCCCATAGTGTAACATCATTTATTATATTATTTATTATCTCATAGTATAATATTATTTATTAACACATACTGTAATATTATTTATTATATTATTTATTATCCCATAGTGTAACATCATTTATTATATTATTTATTATCTCATAGTATAATATTATTTATTAACACATAGTGTAATATTATTTATTATATTATTTATTAACCCATAGTATAATATTATTTATTAACACATAGTGTAATATTATTTATTATCCCATAGTATAGCATTATTTATTTTATTATTTATTATCCCATAGTATAATATTATTTATTAACACATAGTGTAATATTATTTATTATCCCATAGTATAACATTATTTATTATTTTATTTATCATCCCATAGTATAACATTATTTATTAACACATGCTGTAATATTATTTAACATCCCATGGTATAATATTATTTATCAACATGTACTGTAATATTATTTACTATCATATAGTATAACATTATTTATTATTTTATTTATAATCTCATAGTATATTATTTAACACATAGTGTAATATTATTTATTATATTATTTATTATCCCGTAGCATAATATTATTTATTAACACATACTGTAATATTATTTATTATCCCATAGTATACCATTATTTATTATATTATTTATTATCTCATAGTATAATATTATTTATTAACCCTTAGTATAACATTATTTATCCTCCATTGAATTCCGTTATACCGCCATATCATTTTTAGTCTCATCAGCATAACCCGTCTGATTTTCAGGTTTAGCCGATCGATTCACGCCCATGCGTCTGACGTCACGGATCTCCCTTTAAAAGTCAACTCGCGACTACAGCTGATTGCTCAATCAATTTTTATTTTCTCAATGATTGTGTTGTGTTTCCTCGTTTCTTCATTTCATTGACTCCTGTCTCAAACACTCTCATGTGTTTGATGAGCCTCTCGCAATACTGATACTTCGCGGCATTCCTTTCACGGAACTCCAATATGGAATACTGTGTTCCGAACTTTCTACATGATCCTGGCTAAGCTTTGTCTACATTCCCTGAACTGGATACAGACGACATTGAGACCCTACCTTCTCTCCAAACTACAGGCAACCATAATCTCCACTATCCTGGATGGACTTCCATACTCATCATCCTCAGAGTACAGATAAATTCACCGGCTTAAGGAATTACTAATTGGTTTACCCCAAAGTTATATCTGGAGGAATAAGAGTCACAAGTCTGCCCTCTGGGATTGTCTTCATAAAGCTGCAACTATTTAAAATGCTAATTGCATATATATTATTTCTGCAAGTCTAAGGACTATATTGCGTTGCATCCAGGATCTAACATTTTATTTCATTTATCCTACAAGTATAAGGACTGTATATTTTCTCTTGTTACAAGAATCACCTGTGCTGCTTAATTACTCATTTCAAAGTCTCACGAACTATATTAGTTTTTAATACGTATGCAGCCTCTTATTTAATTTTTATTTCAATGTCATATCCTGTGAAGCAATACCAAACAAGATTGTTCACAAAGAAAAAGAATATGGTGGTATAATAAGGTGCTATAAAATGAAAATAAATGCAGTGCAGCTATAACCACCGTGAAACCAACCACATAGTTTCACAATAAAACAGAAAATAAAAACTGATCCGAAAAAGTGGGAAGCGCAGTATTTGACCTATATATGTGTGATGGTAATCTTATATGAAGTGTAGTAAATAAATATTATACATACACTTAGAGAAAAACTTGTTCCAGATGATGTATATGTCACGGCAAGGGTGCATAATTTATTATTGAACTATGGAATATTGCTATTTAATATAATTTGTGCAGTGCATCAATAATTGGATCCCTGGCTAGAGGACAAATGGCAGAGAGAAATTGCTCTTTTGATCAAAAGGGGCTTCTGCAAGGTGTGAAAAGGATTGCCCTGTTTGATCTATCAAAGGTCCTGCAAGGTGAGACATTTTACACTTGAGCCACCTGTATGTCTAGTTTCAATGTAAACATACTGACTTTTACCATATGGCCTGAAAGTTCAATCTTTTGATATGGTAATGGTATTAGTTTCATGAAGACCCTGGTGTTCCAGTATCATATCCAAGAGAAACATTAATACTTACCCACAGCTTAATAATTAAGCCTCATTTTTATTATGACAGGCACACAGTCACATGCAGACCGTCACACATATAGTCACAGGCAGTCATACACACAGTTACAGGTAGAGAGGTAAAAAATTTACACACACACACAGTCAGTTACAAGCAGTTACACACAGTCACGCACACTGTTACAGGCAGACAGTCACATATACAGTCACAGGCAGACAGTCATACACATAGTTACAGCCACACATAGTTACGCACACACAGTTACAGGCAGACCGTTACATACACACACACACAGCTACAGGTAGACAGTTACGCACACGTACACACAGTTACAGGCAGACAGTTACACACACACAGAGTTACAGATACACACACAAAACAGACAGTTACACAGTTACAGACAGACAGTCACACACACACACAGTTACAGACAGACATTCACACACACATATTTACAGGCAGACAGTCACACACACACATACAATTACAGTCAGACATTCACACACACATATTTACAGGCAGACAGTCACACACACAGACACACACACACACAGAGTTACAGGGTCAGGCAGACAGTCACACACACAGACACACATTCTTACTTACTTACAGTGTGGGCTGGAGGAGTGGATTCGGTGAAGTCCTTCCCTGGATGGAGCCTGTTAGGTGGAGGAGCAGAGATTTCTTCTTGCAGCACCTCCATGTGCAGTAGTAACAGCAGTGGGTAAGGGCTGTGTTAAGCCCCGCTAGCAGATTGGCTCCACCCCAAAATTTCCATAGCTCCACCCCTTCTTCCTTCTGTGCGGCTAGTTCAGCTTGCTGGTCTCTCCGTGTGTGCGACAACCCAGCTGCCATGGGGCACAGCTCACACATCCCCCATTAGCCCTCAGACGAGGGTCATGCCACCCCCCTACCAGGTGGCACCCGGGGCGGACCGCCCCCTCCGCCCCTCCCTTAGTCCGCTACTGTGTATAATATTTATTTACTACATTTCATATAAGATTGCCATCACACATATATAGGTCAACTAGTGCGCTTCCCACTTTTTGTTTCAAGATTGTTACTCATGAATTTTTATTTTAAGACCTTATTATTACAAAAGTCTGCAAAAGTGAAATTATATTATTTAAATAAAATGATGTTCCTTTAAAGTGACAGTGTGGCATTTCTTCATTAACCTACGGTTGAGTTCCAAATAACTAATTCATTTAATGTGAGCATTACACTTAGTAAGGAGACTCTTATTCTGCATCCTATCCTTGGATCACAATCAATGGCCAGCCTTTTCCCCATAGACCTCATAGTGCTGGAGTCCCCAGGGCCATATGGTCCTTGTTTCGAACTGTGCAGTGTGCCTCACTAGAGCAGAACGCAGGTATTTTATTCCCACTGATATTTAATTTTCTCTCAGATATCCAGCTTTGTGTGTTTTATTTATTCTACCTGAGTGTGAAATTAGCCATTGCTTGTTGTCCTAATAACGATTACATTCTAGATCACATGTCCCATAGAACCAAATCCATTATAACATTCATCATCCATAGCACGCTACCGCATTCATCACATGACAAGAGGTAAATATTCAGCATAACTCTACTGAAAACAGCAGACTGGCAGGACCTATTATGGAATGTCTACCTGTTTTTTGCTTGGTCATTCTGTGTATGATTTGTGCAGGAGGAGCATCAAAGAAAGAGGAGGGGCTTAGACCGGCAGGGCCTTTTATGGAATGTCTTGCTGTGTTTTGGTTGGTCGTTCTGTTTATAATCTGAGCAGCAAGAGAAGCAAAGAAAGAGGAGGAGCTTAGACTGGCAGAGCCTTTTATGGCATGCCTTGCTGTGTTTGATTGGTTGTTCTGTTTATGACATGTGCAGGAGGAGCAGCAAAGAAAGAGGAGGAGCTTAGACTGGCAGGGCCTTTTATGGAATGCCTTGCTGTGTTTTGATTGGTTGTTCTGTTTATGACCTGTGCAGGAGGAGCAGCAAAGAA
Source organism: Pelobates cultripes (assembly GCA_933207985.1). Classification (NCBI taxonomy): domain Eukaryota; kingdom Metazoa; phylum Chordata; class Amphibia; order Anura; family Pelobatidae; genus Pelobates; species Pelobates cultripes. Next base: position 1,567,142 of record OW240921.1, on the reverse strand, counting down.
AGAGGAGGAGCTTAGACTGGCAGAGCCTTTTATGGAATGCCTTGCTGTGTTTTGATTGGTTGTTCTGTTTATGACCTGTGCAGGAGGAGCAGCTAAGAAAGAGGAGGAGCTTAGACTGGCAGGGCCTTTTATGGAATGTCTTCCTGTGTTTTGATTGGTTGTTCTGTTTATGACCTGTGCAGGAGGAGCAGCTAAGAAAGAGGAGGAGCTTAGACTGGCAGGGCCTTTTATGGAATGTCTTCCTGTGTTTTGATTGGTTGTTCTGTTTATGACCTGTGCAGGAGGAGCAGCTAAGAAAGAGGAGGAGCTTAGACTGGCAGGGCCTTTTATGGAATGTCTTCCTGTGTTTTGATTGTTCATTCTGTTTATAATCTGAGAAGAAAGAGAAGCAAAGAAAGAGGAGGAGTTTGGACCGGCAGGGCCTTTTTTGGAATGCCTTGCTGTGTTTTGATTGGTTGTTCTGTTTATGACCTGTGCAGGAGGAGCGGCAAAGAAAGAGGAGGAGCTTAGACTGGCAGAGCCTTTTATGGCATGCCTTGCTGTGTTTTGATTGGTTGTTCTGTTTATGATCTGCTGGAGTTTTCAGTAAAGTAAGTTATACTAAATATTCACCTTCTGTCATTACTAAAATTAAGATTATAGATACACTACATTAGCATTATATACAATTATATTTAAGATATTTCTTATCTTGACAACAAAACAAATGTTCCCTTTGGGAACCAAAATTGTTTGGAGTGACACAGGAATAGAGCTGAAACATGATAAAGTTAAATGAAGTCCCACTTGTGATAAAGGTGCAAAGTAAAGTGTAATGAAAATAAAGTTAAATACTATATTAAACTATGCCTACATATACCAATGCTCTAGTACTGTGGATTACCTTTAATATATTGCTTGGAATGAAGTTTTGTGGTATGTCTACTGTGACAAGAGCAATCTCACCACATTGTATTGGAGAAGCCTGGTTGCTCGCCTGCTGCCTTTGGATTATGGCCCTATGTTAAAAGACATCTTTTTTTTCTGCAGAAAAGATTTATTCGTTTTTTTCTGCCTGGTGTTCGGTAGATTCAATCTACCGAACAACCGCACGTATGACTGGACCACCTGGGAGCTGGAGTGTGCTGGCAATTAGCCTCCCTGAAGCTGCGGTTAACCTCAGCTTAATTGACTAATGCTGGCTGGCCGCCATTCATATCACGAACACGAGGTCGCAGCCATTTTTAACATGCGAACGCACAGCGGTGTTCGAAGCCTAACTCATGGAACTAAAAACGGACACAGTTTGGCGCGAACACTGCTGAAGCCGCCGACCTCCCTTCTTGTTCGGCGGGAGTGCACGAACGGCCCGGTTTTCGGGAGTTTTACCTGACTATGTTATACCCCAAATAGGAATCCCATGGAGCCCATTCGTATGAGAACTGACTGTGTAAAGACTTTGGCTCCATGGCGATTACACTGTATTCGTGTGGTCTGAGCGCCATTCGCTTAATAATGTGGGGATATGTTCAATGTATGCTTTTTATGTTATGTGTCTCACATAGTGTATTTTAATAGTAATTACTGTGTTAGCATCCCCACGTGCATAATGGCGATTTGCCTTTGTCTTGGGAGATAATTGAATTACTTCTCAATTATCTCCAAGGCAGAGGGGAGGAAGCCAGGATGCATTGTGGGAATATAATGTGACGGTGTGTCCTATTTGTCTGCTTGTCTGTCCCTTGTCACAGTCTCCCATTTGGTCCCCTAGGGGAGTGTCCACCAGGTGGGAGACCTGCAAAAATACTGGGCAGGTAGCCCTCATTAAACAGACCACTGCTTGACCCTCAACATGGAGCCTTGTCTCGTCTTTGGGGGGATTTACTGAATGCTGATACTAGGAGATTACTAGGAGTGTAAGCCGCTTGGATGCTTTTCCTATTCGTCTGCTAGCAGCGATTCGTATGGTTCCAGTTCGTGTGTTTGGAGTGTTACATTGTATGCCGTTCGGGAGTTTGGAGCATTCCCTTATTGGCGGTTCGTAGGTTTGGTGTTCTACAGTAGCTGTGCCTGCATCTCGGAAAGGGGACGATCGCCTAAACGGTTTTTACCCCTTGTGTGCAAAACGGTCCGTTACATCTACTAAATGCTTAAGTTAAAAGTGGGAGGAGGTGTCAAAACAATGGAGAAAAGTACTGTTAAAGAGAGACCAATAAAGTCCTCATAGACCCTTATGAAGGCTTAAAATATAGCTTTTTTTCCAGTGAATTTGCCCACCTCACCAAATTCATTCATATGTGGAAACGCTACATCGATGATGTGCTGGTGATATGGACAGGCTCCTTGGACTCGTTTGATTAATTCGTAGATCTTCTTAACAACAATGAAATGAAGCTCAAATTCACTAAAGAAGTGGGAAAACCCTCTCTGAATTTTTTAGACCTTACAATAAAAGTCAATGAAATCTATTTTCTCCAAACTACACGCTTCAGAAAACCCACGGCTACAAATAGTTTGTTGCAATGGGAGAGCCATCATCCTAAACCCCTTAAGAGGGGAATACCAATAGGACAGTACCTCAGAGTTCGCAGGAATTGTTCCACTCTGGAGGATTTCAAGATAAAAGCAAAAGAACTGCGCATGCATTTTAAAGAACGAGGATACCCCAATCGCTGCTTAAAATCAGCTTACAAAACGGCTTTAGACATGGATAGGGAGATTAAGAGTCTCCAGAAAGATCCAGAAAATAAGCAGATCAGATGCATTGCTGAGTTTGATCTAGGGTGGGAACCGGCAAAATCCATCCTTAACCAATTCTGGCCTATACTTACACAGGACACACATCTGCACCAAGTACTAGCCTAACTCATGGAACTAAAAACGGACACAGTTTGGCGCGAACACTGCTGAAGCCGCCGACCTCCCTTCTTGTTCGGCGGGAGTGCACGAACGGCCCGGTTTTCGGGAGTTTTACCTGACTATGTTATACCCCAAATAGGAATCCCATGGAGCCCATTCGTATGAGAACTGACTGTGTAAAGACTTTGGCTCCATGGCGATTACACTGTATTCGTGTGGTCTGAGCGCCATTCGCTTAATAATGTGGGGATATGTTCAATGTATGCTTTTTATGTTATGTGTCTCACATAGTGTATTTTAATAGTAATTACTGTGTTAGCATCCCCACGTGCATAATGGCGATTTGCATTAATAGCTAGAAGGGGTAAAAATGTATGGGACCTCCTGGTACCCAGCCACCTTTCGGGTAAAAAAACGTCATATACATGGTTAAAAAATGTACTCACGGGAACTTATCAATGTGGTAAATGCATGGCTTGCAGATTTATCTCACGAGATTCCAAAGTGATTGAGGACACTGCTAAGAATATTAAAATGCCTGTAAGGGATTTTTTAAATTGTAAAACCACAGGAGTGGTGTATCTTCTTACTTGCTCATGTGGCAAGAAATACGTGGGTAAAACCTTTAGACAGTTTAAATTACGTATTCTTGAACACATTTGAGCAGTAAGATATAGCAATGATACACCTATCTCAAGACACCTATGGGAACATCATGCAGGTCGCTCACATGATCTACGTTTTGCAGGGATTGAACATGTAAAACTGGATCAAAGAGGGGGCAATTTGTATTGACTCTTAAAACAAAGAGAGTCCTTTTGGATTTATAAACTCAAGACATTGGCACCTTTTGGGTTTAAATGAAGGATTCACATATACCCCATTCTTACAGTAATCAATACCTACAACTTGTAATTTACCTAGTATGTCAAATATCATTTTTATCCTATTAGTCTATCAAACCATCATTTTATACTATCATATGTATAGAGCAACTATCTAATTTGTTTAGTACAGTTCCTAATTTCAATTTAATTTAATTTCCCCACAGGGGGCGCATCCAAGGTTCTGGTGGGAACCTTTAAAAATGGAAACCAGGGTGACGATTTTCATTAGCCCCAGACGAAGGTGCCAAAACGCGCGACGGGCATTTTAAACGCTTTTCTTACTCTTATTTTTGGTTCTTTGGGCTTTTGGTGATTGGTATTTAGTGTATATATGTTATTTTGAGAGGGGTGGTCGTTCTTAGAGGTATACAGATAGCAAGCTTTGCTGATACTGTCCAGACCCCGGTCTGGCTACTCTAGGTCTGCTTATTAGACTCCCAGCATTACTTGGTATATCAGAAGTCTCAGTTCTGTCTCGCTAGCCGAGGGAGATTGAGGAGTGTTTACTACATATTACTATTTTAGTCTTACGATCACTCCGCATGAGGGAGACCAAGTGAGGGAGTCCGGATAGGAGACAGTATTACGATACTACCCTCTATCACATAGTGCTATATAAATAATAACATAATAATAATAATAATAATTTACTCTGCTCCTGACAGCTTGTATCCAGAAGCCAGCATTTATGTTAGTTTGGCACTTTTCTCTCGAGGACATCATTCAGTATCAGTCGGAGGTAAATGGACAACCTGCCATATTGTATCGTAGACATGCTAAACAGTCTATGATACTGACTGTTTGTTTATACAGGCTCTGTTACTTGGAGTTAGCATTTACGTAGTATCATTCTGACCTCTAGTGATAATCTGAATGACATTATTACACAGATGTTAGTCTGTTCCTTTATCGTTTGAATCAGTCTGAGTTTCACTGAGAGCCTGTCTGTGTATGTCAGAGTTAACCTCTATGATACTGGGTCATTGTACAGGCTTCAGTTAACTATCTCGTTAAGATAACACATATTGTTTATCAGAGGTAAATTTAACCCTCTTCTGTTTCGCTTGCTTTCTTTATGTTTTTCTGTCTAGTTAGAAGGAATAAGCCCCTTCTGGGTACTTGTCAGCAAAGATCTACGTAGGCAGCCTCAGTGATATTAATGTGAGATACCATTGGAAGAGCTATATTTTAAGCCTTTATAAGGGTCTATGAGGACTTTATTGGTCTCTCTTTAACAGTACGTTTTGATACCGGAGAAACTGACGGAAGCAAAGCACAGAGGGATGGACACAGGTTTCTTCAGGAAGGAAGAGATTCTTTATTGGATCACCGATCGGGACTCAGAGGGACTAATGTCACCAAAAATACAGCAAGTTCTGAGCCCTGAACAATAGTGCAGGCTTCCTATATAGGCACATAACTCCTCCCATATTAAGCTCCACCCGCACATTCTCTTGACCAATCATTACAAATAAGAATTAACTTCCTGCTTGACCACATGGCTTGTCCAGCACAATGGAGGAGGGGAATACTACATCCTGTATTCTTGCACATGCTCCGTACACTACTGATCGTATCTTGCCTCGTGCAACCAACTGATCGATACGTCAGCATATGCACGTACACATGCCACGTGGTAATCTCGGCCTACTAAATTTATTTTTACCGAGATTCCACCACATTCCCCCCTTTGATGCCTCTTGATATTTTACAATTACTTGAGGCATCACTTAACCTTGGTTTACATACACCACAAGTTACCTTTGAACCAGACCAGACTTATCCTATGATGTGAATCTTCAACACTCATCTTCCTGCATTAGTTCTCCCTGATCTAGAGCCTTATATTTATAAATTGCCATTATCTGTGCAGCAGCCTTCCTCTCTGCTATATTTTCTATCAGGCTTTGCACAGACCTAACTACTAAGGGTATAAGACACGGCAGGAGTAGACACAACATTAAAATCAGTAGGACTCCACCTACCACTGCCTTAAGCCCTCCAAACCACTCATACCAGCTACCAAACCAACTACTTGGATTGTACCCTTTCCATACCTGAGTAGGCACATGCGCTAGTTTAACCATATGGCTAGTAAGCTCAGCTATTGCTTGCCCTTCGTCATCTATTTGAAGACAGCAATTGCTCAGGTTAAACTTCCCACATACACCTCCCTCTACTGCCAAAAGATAATCCAAGGCTAATCTATTTTGGTAGACTGCTGTCCTCATCCTGGTATTATGCTTCGCTAGAAGATTGAGCGCTTGTGATGTCTCGTTAGTAATGATCTCAACCACCGCCTGTAACCTTATAATGCGGTTGAGCATATAAATAGGGGTTCTATAACCAAAGGTACCATCCTCTGCCCACGTGGCTGGCCCATAATAATCTATAATACGCTGGGGAGGCCATTCATTATCTTCCCAGGCACCTATCTCTATGGGTCCCCTTTTCTTCCTATGATTCACATCATACACTTTAACACCTAAAGTCTCACCTGTTTCAATAGGCAACAAGAAGAAGGATGGTTTTAACATACCCAACACACATGCCCCTTCCCAGTCCTGTGGTAACTCCGAATAGGCCTTCTTACCACAGATCCAGTACAAATTCGCTGGGGCTCTCCAGTTAGATGTGATGGATAGATCAAACCATACGTCCTTTAAATTGGCATATCTTGCAAACGGGTTAGATGGTTCTGAGACATTTGAAGCCGACCACCAAGTTGTATTCTTTGTATCATCATCATAAGCTTTTTGCCCTAGACAAGTTAATTCTCCTACAGAAGTATTATACATCATTCCTTTCCTCGCTATGCAAACATAACCTATGATGGAGGTCTTCAATCTCCACTCAGATTTACCTCTAACACTCATATGATAGTCGGCTTGTGTAGATATTAATTGGTCAACTGCCTCAGAACCGGACATTACCTCCTTTGCTTCCCAAGGCCATTGGTCTCCCATGTTAGTACCTCCACACACATAGCAGTTGGTAACATTAAGACTACCGGCAATACTCTCGGCTAAATCAATGAACAAGTTTTTAGCATTATGGGGGATCTTATTATCTATGCTCATCTCTTCATAAAAGGAATGGTATACTTGATGAGTTTGGGAGGTTACCGTATCAGTCTCTATCCCTATAAACAATATTGTCCCAGGGTCTAAACCCGTCCCATATATTTGAAACCCAAATAAATTACCATATTTATCTAAGAACTTGTCAGGGTTATTTATAAGTATATGGATTGGATTGCATTCCATAGACTTACAATATGGATCAATAGGCAACTTAGTCACAATCATGTCCTTGTCTACTGTCTGTCCCCAAGTCGCCCACCCCACACAAGACCAATATGGGCAGAAGTTATAATCTCTATTTGGACATCTTGGACTTACATATCTATTTTTACTACTGGGACAAATATATTTATCGTTAGACCCATACGTCCTCTCCCATCTAAGATCCCCACATACATTCCACGGCTTTCTACCACTTGATATTGCTTTACACGCATCAAATAGCAGAGCACCTGAAGAATATACGGATTCTAATACCGTCTTATTAATTAGGGTTCCCTGAGGATCTCCATTTCTGAGAGTCAACCAAATTGTACGGGGTTGATACTCAGGACTGAAGCACTTAGGTTCTCCTACTCCTAAATGACACACACTATATTCTATATTTAAGTATCTACATCTTGATACATCTCCTTTACACTCATATTGCGAATGCCAAATTAGGGTCTGGGATATATGGTTACCTGTTCTTGTAGTCTTAATGCATACCTCACAGCTAGGAGTGTCGGTACCTCTACCTTCCTGAATATAAAAATACACATAAATAAACATTATTAAAAATACATCTTTCGTCGTCATCCTCAGTCTTCGTCCGTGCGAAGGCACCTCAGCTTCCAGGATGTAAGGGCTGCAGGGAATGGAGTTCTGCTCGTCTTCACAGGGGTCCCCTCAAGACTTTCCCTGACTTATACACTCGTTGGTGAGTGGACAGGCTTTATTATGGCCTTCTCACTCACTTACCAAGTCTCTGAAACAATAAAATTTGTGATCCACAAGGTTCCTCGTCACTCCGACTGAGTCGTGCGTTTTAACCGGATTTTGCAGGGATTCTCTGGATTTGCTGTAACTTGCCAGGAATCGGCTGCTGCTGGTTTAACCCTGGAGTGATGTATCCACGGAGCCACTTCGGCTACTTTTATCGCTGTAGGGGTAGACAGAAGAACAACATAAGGACCTCTCCACTTGGGCCCTAACGGCACATTATTCCACTCTTTAATCCACACTTGGTCGCCTGGGTGGTAACTATGAATTGGGGGATAAATATTCACAGGTAATCTATCTTGTACCCATTTCTGTACCTCCTCCATAGTCTTACCCAACTCTACAACCTGCTGCCGGGTAATTCCTTCTCCCAACTGACTCAAATCCCCCCTTAAGTTACCAAGCACGGGAGGTGGTCGCCCGTACATGATTTCAAAAGGAGAGAGGCCCATCCTTCTGGTAGGTGTACTACGGATTCGCAATAGAGCTATGGGCAAGAGAACGTTCCACTTAAGTTGGGTTTCCTGACACATTTTAGCCAACTGATTCTTAATAGTTCTATTCATTCTCTCTACCTTACCAGAACTCTGGGGTCTATATGCCGTATGAAGCCTCCACTTTATACCAAGCATATGAGTCAATTGTTGTAGGCACTGATGAACAAAAGCTGGACCATTGTCCGATCCTATAGAGCAGGGTAGTCCATATCGGGGTATTATTTCTCGTAGCAGGAATCTCACGACTTCTCCTGCTTTCTCTGTACGAGTAGGACATGCTTCTACCCAGCCTGAATAGGTGCACACCACTACCAGCAGGTAGCGATGTCCACCCGATTTAGGCATCACTGTATAGTCAATTTGTAAATCGGACATGGGAAGTCCCCCCATAAACTGGACTCCTGGTGGCTTTACTGGTCCTTGTCTTGCATTATTTTTAGCACACGTTACACATCTACGTACAATGGCCTGAGTCAAGTTGGACAATCTTGGTATGTAGAAATGTTTTCTGAGAGATTCTTCTGTACTGTCTCTCCCAGAATGTGTCCCGTTATGATAGTTTTGGACAATTTCTACCGCTAGTGATGCTGGAATAACTATTCTTCCATCTTCTAACTGATACCATTTGTTCTCCAAATACTTTCCAGGTTCAGTCCTTAACCACTCCTCTTCCTGAGCTGTATAAATTGGAGTCCATTGAGACAGTGGAGCTGGTATAAGAGCAGCTATATGCCCCACATATTCCTGTCTTCCTGATTCAGCAGCACGCTTAGCTGCACTATCTGCCATCCGATTCCCTTTGGTTACATCACCATCTCCTCTCAGATGCGCCCGACAATGTATAATACCGACTTCTTTCGGCTCCCACACTGCTTCCAATAGTTGTAGGATCTCAGCTGCGTATTTGATTTCTTTGCCTTCTGAATTCAATAGTCCTCTTTCTTTATACAAAGCTCCGTGGGCATGAGTGGTTAAAAACGCATACTTGGAGTCCGTGTAGATGTTCACTCTTAAACCTTCAGCCAATTGTAACGCTCGTGTCAGTGCTATCAATTCTGCCTTTTGTGCTGATGTTCCTTTTGCCAGTGGCCGAGCTTCTATCACCTTGTCTATCGTTGTTACTGCATATCCTGCATAGCGGATCCCTTCTTTTACATAACTACTGCCGTCGGTGTAATATTGAACATCAGGGTTCTGGATGGGAAAATCACGAAGATCTGGTCTACTTGAAAATACTTCATCCATTACTTCCAAACAATCATGTTGACTTTCAGTAGGTTGTGGCAAAAGGGTAGCTGGATTTAAGGTATTTACAGTCTCTAAATGCACTCTTGGGTTTTCACACAACATTGCTTGATACTTGGTCATACGGCTGTTACTAAACCAATGATTTCCTTTGTAATCCAACAACGTCTGTACTGCATGTGGAACTCGTACATAAAGTTCTTGACCCAGAGTGAGTTTATCGGCTTCAGCTACTAGCAGGGCGGCTGCAGCTACAGCTCTTAGACAAGGTGGAAGTCCGCTGGCCACTGCATCCAGTTGCTTAGACATGTAGGCAACAGGTCTTTGCCATGATCCCAAGTACTGTGTCAATACTCCCACAGCCATTCTTCTTTGCTCATGTACATACAGGTAGAATGGCCGTGTGTGGTCAGGTAGACCTAATGCTGGGGCACTCATCAAAGCCCTCTTCACATCTTCGAATGCCGTTTGCTGTTCTTGAGTCCATAAGAAGGGGTCATGCTCTGTACCTTTGATAGCTGCATACAGAGGTTTTGCCAGTATCGCGTAGCTGGGAATCCATATCCTACAGAAGCCTGCTGCCCCCAAGAATTCTCGCACTTGTCTTCTATTCCTGGGTATCGGTATTTGGCACACAGCTTCTTTTCTCTCTGGCCCCATAATTCTTTGACCTTCAGAGATATGGAATCCCAGATATTTGACAGTTGGCAAACACAACTGAGCCTTCCTTCTTGACACCTTGTATCCTGCCTTCCAGAGGATGTGTAGTAGATCATGCGTTGCTTGCTGACATACTTCCTTTGTAACTGCTGCTATCAACAAGTCATCTACATATTGTAATAATACACACTCTCCTGGGATAGACTCAAAATCTAGTAGATCTTGGCTTAGAGCTGAACCAAATAGGGTAGGTGAATTTTTAAACCCCTGGGGCAATCTTGTCCAGGTCATTTGGCGTTTCGAGCCCGTTACAGCATTTTCCCATTGGAAAGCAAAGATACATTGGCTCTCTACGGCAATTCGGAGGCAAAAGAAGGCATCTTTGAGATCTAAGACTGTAAAGTAAGTAGCCCCGCCCGGAATTAAAGCAAGCAGGTTATACGGATTGGGCACGACTGGATGTATACTAACAACCGCATCATTGACTGCTCTCAAGTCCTGCACAGGTCGATACTCATCTGTACCGGGCTTTTGAACAGGCAGCAATGGGGTGTTCCAGGGGGAAGTACAGAACTTTAGGATACCATACCGTATGAACTTATCCAGATAAGATTGGATGTTCTTCTTAGCCTTCTGCGGAATATGATATTGTCTCAGGCTTACTGGATAAACCCCAAGTTTTAGTTCGATTTTAATAGGTGGAATATTGCGGGCCAGTCCTGGTGGGTTGTTCTCTGCCCAAACTCCTGGTATGTTAAATAAGGATTCATCACTCCTCGGGTTTTGGCTAGTCAACACTGTATAAAGTCGCCACTCTTCTTCCTTTGGTACGGACAATGTCATAATACCTGAGGGTCCATTAAACTTTAAGGATGTTGTTCCATTTGGTAGGAACGTAATCTGCGCTTGTAATTTGGATAGCATATCACGTCCCAGCAATTGGACTGGACACTCAGGCATATAAAGGAATTGATGTTTTACTACGTGGCCTCCCAATGTACAGAGTCGACTTTTAAGAACCGGTTTTTCAGCACTTCTTCCAGTTGCTCCTATTACAGTAATAGTTCTTCCAGATGGAGGAGCAACTTGATTAGTCACCACCGAATGTTCAGCACCAGTGTCGATCATAAACGCACTCCTTTTTCCCCCTATTGATACATCGACCATAGGCTCCGCTCGACCAAGGGGGATGGAGCCCGGTCGGTATCAATAGTCCTCCATGACCGTGTCAGCCAATCCCACAAAGTCCCTACCTTCTCTATCGCGGGACCTTTGCGCTGCTGGATAGTACCTATCTTCCCTTACACTTCCTCTGTTCCCATTACTCCCTCTATTACCATTACTCCCTCCGGGGCCTCCTCTACCTCTCGCTCTGCCTCTAAAGTTTCCGTAACCTGCCCTGGGTAAGTCTCTCTCATACTGCTCTCTTTGCGGACACTCGTTCCTCCAATGCCCTTCTTCCTTGCAGTACGCGCACTGATTCCTACTCAAAGGCTCCCTATTCCATCTACCATCGCCTCTATCTGGGCCCCGTCTATCTACGCCTGCGATCGCTACCGCTAACATATCTGCCTTTCTACGCATCTTGCGCTCTTCCTCTTTCTTACTTTCTGTTTCCCTATTCATATATACTTTGTTCGCTACCTCCATTAGTTGGGTGATAGACATACCTGCAAACCCTTCTAATTTCTGTAGCTTGCGCTTAATATCTCCGTAAGCTTGGCTGACAAAGGCGGAGTTTACCATTCGGAAATTATCAGCGTCTTCCGGATTAAAGGGGGTATACAAGCGGTATGCCTCCAGTAATCGGTCATAAAAGACACTGGGCGCTTCATCACTTTTCTGAATCACCTCAACTGTCTTCGACATGTTAATAGCTTTCTTCCCTCCGGCTTTCATGCCAGCAATTATAGCGTCTCTATAGGCTTTAAGTTGAGCCATATCTGCGCCATTTACATTCCAGTCAGGATCGGTGTTAGGGTAATGTGTTGCGGCCCATGCTGCCGGATTGGCTTGATTTAAAGCACGGGCTCTCTCCTCTAGCGCCTTAATGGCCGCTTGGTTAATCCTTGTCCTTTCCTCATTATTGAACAATGTCATTAATAACTGCTGGCAATCAGCCCATGTCGGGTTATGTGTCTGAACTATCGAGGTGAACAGATCGGTCATAGCTTGTGGTTTCTCAGTGTACGAGGAATTGTGGGTCTTCCAATTCAAGAGATCGGTAGTCGTGAACGGGACATATACGAAGACTGGGTCAGCATGTGCCATTTGACCTGCGGCATCGATATAGGCTGACCCAGGATTCAGACGAAGAGGCATCTGATAATGTTTTAATTGTTGGGTACCGGTCAGTTGTCGGGTTAGTATGGGGCTACGTGGAGGGGCGTCAGTTAAAGGTTCCGGTCGAGAGGTAATAGGGCATGAGGATGTGGGAACTTGATTTTGTGAAAAATTAGTGAATAGTATACTCTGAGCCGAGCTAGAAGAAGCTTGACCGGAAGTTTGAAGTGGCGCCAAATCAGGATATTCAGATCTAATGGGGGTTGGTCCTGGTTCAGGAAGGGGAGTTTTAATACGAGGGGGGGTGGATTCTGTACTGGAGGAGGAAGCGGAAGTGGATGGGGGCAATAGGGGAAGGGGTGCAGAACTTCCTGCATTCGCGTCACTTCCTCTTAAAGGGAAGTAAGGGGGCGGCAAAGGGATCTCGGACTCAGGGGGCGTGTCCAAAATGGGCCTAACACCGGTCCTAGTGGACAAATAAGTCCTGGCCACCATGAGGCGACATTGCTCCTCGTGGCATATCCGGATCCATTTTGGCGAGTCGTTTACGGCCTGCCTCCAACAATCAATGTATGGAAACTGTCCGTAAAGTTCAGGCCTACCTGACACAGCCACGTGTACACGCTGTACCAGGGTTGGATCCAAACTGCCACGCGGCGGCCATGCCGCAACCAAAGTAGGCCACTCCCTAGTGCACAAAGTGACCAAACGAACAGGAAACATTTTAACCCCAAAATCACATATTTTGAATCCCTTTTTAAAATTCTTTACCATACAACCTAAGGGATCCGAAATCGCTGACTCTGACGCGCCCATACTTATCAATGGAACGTCGTTGACAACGAATACTATGCACGCGTTCTTATTCAACAGTCACACCCGTTTCCTCTGGCAACAGCACCACGTGGTACAGTTACCAAGTGAAACGTACACAATAACACAATAATCACTCAGGGAATTCCCGTACACACACAGCTGTTACACCAGTCGCTAAATAATCAATATTATGCCCTTTGGCGAAACTATACAGTCACCCACGCTATAATTCTCTATATATGAATTACCCGTCTATAACACACCCCAGTAACATCGTCTTTTACTAGTATCGGTTACAGTACGGTTAGCATAGGTCAAAGCACAATTTAAGGTCACAATACAATTATTAGTGGTTACGGTGTTAAACATGCAATAGACGACAATGATTAGTACTTATATACAGTGTCAGTAAATATACAGGGTTATGGTACCGTGCACTATGATACAGCAACACACTATTAACACTCTCGCTAGACGGCTGAGCTCGCGCTATCTAACAAGATATACACTTTACTAACAATCTTTAACACATTTACAATCCCAACTAAACTATTGGCCAGTACCTTGAATGGACTACCTAAAACTATATACACCCGTTTTGGTTAGCCACACTGCCCAAGCACCACATATAGCGAACTAGAGGGCGAAATTTACAAAATTGCCCTTCTAGTCTATTTACTCTATCAAAAGTCTAGTGGGTTCCAAATTTACACGCCTTCCCACTTAGCCAAGATAGGTTGAGAGCTAGCGAACCGAATTTACACAGGCGCCGCTTAGTCTCCCGGTCCCTCCGACCTAGCGAACGTAATATACACCCTAGAACGCTAGTCTAGACAAGACACCGGTGTCCGGCTAGGGCTATTTACACAGGACCCCGCCTGACTAACCAGATCAAACGGTCTTACTAAAGAGCGTTCGATCGAGCGGTGCGCCTTCGCTCCTTCCCTCCGACAGAGGGGGCAGATTCCATACACAGATTTAAACCCCTTTTGGGCCTACCGCACAATCGGTATACCCCTAGTGGGTCTGCCGTCTAAAACAGCAGTTGTCTTACCTCCTCGTTCCTGAACCTGAGTTCACACTCATCGACGGGGACACCCCAGCACTTCTTACGTAGAGGCCGATGATCTCCTGGACAACAGACCAGTGGCGCCGAGACGAAGGGAGGTCCACGCAGAAGTTCAGGGGTGCAGCCGTAGAGAACGTGGGCAAAGATAGACCGTCTCACGCCTCTGCCTCTCAGCTACCGTTGAACGATGAGCTTCCCGGCCAATGCACCAAATGATACCGGAGAAACTGACGGAAGCAAAGCACAGAGGGATGGACACAGGTTTCTTCAGGAAGGAAGAGATTCTTTATTGGATCACCGATCGGGACTCAGAGGGACTAATGTCACCAAAAATACAGCAAGTTCTGAGCCCTGAACAATAGTGCAGGCTCCCTATATAGGCACATAACTCCTCCCATATTAAGCTCCACCCGCACATTCTCTTGACCAATCATTACAAATAAGAATTAACTTCCTGCTTGACCACATGGCTTGTCCAGCACAATGGAGGAGGGGAATACTACATCCTGTATTCTTGCACATGCTCCGTACACTACTGATCGTATCTTGCCTCGTGCAACCAACTGATCGATACGTCAGCATATGCACGTACACATGCCATGTGGTAATCTCGGCCTACTAAATTTATTTTTACCGAGATTCCACCACAGTTTCTCCATTGTTTTGACACCTCCTCCCACTTTTAACTTTAGCATTTAGTAGACATACCACATAACTTCATTCCAAGCAATATGTTAAAGGTAACCCACAGTACTGGAGCATTGGTATACGCAGGCATAGTTTAATATAGTATTTAACTTTATTTTCATTACACTTTACTCACAAGTGGGACTTCATTTAACTTTATCATGTTTCAGCTCTATTCCTGTGTCACTCCAAACTATTTTGGTTCCCAAAGGGAAAATTTGATTTGTTGTCCTATAGATAGAGGGTTAGGCCCTGTAGTTTGGAGAACATATTCTTAAGGACCTTACCTAATCTATAATCCTTTTTTACTTCTTATCTTGGCCTCAATTTAATAAACTCTCTACATTTTTTAGCTAAAGAAATCCCATAGACATTAATGGTTATAAATCATTTGGTAAGTTTTGGGACAGTATCGAATCATTTGGAAAGCATATGATTATAGAAAAAGACTTTTAAAACCTAGTTTTTTGTACCCTGTGTTTTAAAGTTTAAGTTTGATCATTTTTGTGAACGGGCATCCTGCTCACCCACTACATGTCTGCAATAACAGCACACATGGCGGCAATTGCGTCAGGAAGCCTATGCTGTCAGCTCAATGCTGTGACTCAAACCGCGTTGTTTACGGACAATAGTCAATGGGATTCATTTTATTCCAAAACAGTGATTTGGATCAGGCTTTACATTGTTTGAGACCAATTTCTGATCATCTACGCAGAGGCGGCTCTAGACTTTATGAGGCCTTAGGCGAAACTCAAACATGAGGCCCCACTAACAAAAAAGTGTCACATATACACATTGAGGCACTGTCTACCTGTGTATGTGCCTGAGAGTGTGTCTGACAGAGAGTATCCTTGTGTGTGTGAATGTATGTCTCTGTGAACATGTGTGTGTTTTTGTCTGAGACCGTATGTGTATGGGGTAGCTGCTTGAAGTGTTTTGTGTGTATGGGGGGGTGATGGTGAGAGGGGGAGGGGAGTGATGGTGAGAGGGGGTGATGGTGTGGGGGTGATGTGATGTGAGAGTGAGAGGGTGATGGTGAGGGAGGGGAGAGGGAGGGGTAATGTGAGAGGAGGGGGTAATATGAAAAGGAGAGGGGGGATGTGAGGAGGGGGTGATGTGAGAAAGAGGGGGGTTGATGGGTGGTGGGGGGTGAGAGAGAACTTTTGCTCCCTGGTGGTCCAGTGGGCTCACTGGTGGTCCGGTGGCCATTGCTTCCGGTCTGCAGCTCTGCAGAGCTGCAGACCATATAATCTCGCGAGACCATCAGAGCATTGCCGTGGTAACCTGCGACAATGCTCTGATTGGCCAGTTTTCGCGAGACACATGGTCTGCATCTCTGCTCATTGCGGCACAGCAGCCAGGAGGGGCCTCGCACCCGACGGCATACCAGGCAAGCCGCAGGGTCCCCTCCTGGTGTCAGGTTCTTGGTCACTGACCGAGGACCTGACACAGTCTGCCCACAGGCGGTTTAGGCGACCGTGAGGCCCCAGCCAGCACGAGGCCTTAGGCAGCCGCCTAAACCGCCTAATTAGAGAGCTGCCTCTGCATCTACGAATATATATATAATAAGCAACACCAATGCCAGAGAGCAGAGAAGGCTGCGGAAGTATATTCCATCTAATATGACTGGTTATCTAAATGGAAAAATCTCTTACATTTCCAATCACAATTTTTGTTTTCCTACCGATCCTATAAATGGCAGAAGTAATATCACGCACGTTAGATACAAGACAGAGAATTCTAGCTGTTCAAATCACCAGCTGTTACAATTTCAAACACCAGAGGACACTGTAAGATCTTTTATCATTCACTAAAGACTGAGTGATTTTCAGCACAAAACTATTTAATGGCTACAATTTTTTTCATGTCTCTAACCACAGATATAATAAAATAAATAAAATGATTAATATTAATGAAGATAAGATAAATTACACATTAACTCGATTTTATACCTGGAGATTTGGGGGACATTTTCTCTTTAAGTACATCTAGATAATATTTCCTATACCCAGAGATAAAGTAATAATGAAGAATATAAGGCCAAGTACAAATTACACAAATAAATACTGCCGCGCAGACCGCCCTCTGGACGGATATTCTGTGGCTGAAATCTATCTGTACTTCGTAGTTTTATATAAAATCATTAACAAGTTCTTGAACCTGTGGGAGAGATCTCATTGTATCCCTTACCAGAACCGAAGGAAACCACACACAAATGGTTTTAGTAAATTGTAGACACGTAGGGCAGTATAACGACTGTGATTAATAGATGGTTGTGATGTTAGTTGTGAATGATTTTCAAAGCCTTTGCAGCGCCACCTGTTGGTTGCAACAATTATGTGCACTGCCCGAATGACAAGGCTGGTTAATTTGCATATCCAGGTAGATTTACATATTATCATTTATGCAGGCAGGGAGTGCATTTCTTTTTAGTCACTGTCTTCCCCACCCTTTATAAATATTATGTTATAATTAGTGCCTATTTGAATCCCCATATGAGTTTGCTGTATGTGTTGAAGTGAGTGTGTCGCTATATGCTTAATATAATGTGGATAGGGGTTAGTCCTGAGGGAAACTAAAGCAGTTTTTCTTACTTTCATTGGGAGCTGTGTGTTCTGGTTTGTTTAGGGATCCCAATAACAGCGTTTTTGGACGTATTGGCTAACTTAGGTGGTCTCTGATATCCGAGAACATGTTAAAGGGACACTATAGTCACCAAAACATCTTTAGCTTAATGAAGCAGTTTTGGTGTATACATCATGCCTCTGCAATCTCAATGCTCAGTTCTCTGCCACTTAGGAGTTAAATCACTTGGTTTATGAACCCTAGTCACATCTCCCTGCATGTGACTTGCACAGCCTTCCTGAACACTTCCTGTAAAGAGTCATCTAAAGTTTATCCTTTCTTTACTGCAAGTTCTATTTAATTTAGATTTTCTTATCCCCTGCTATATCAATAGCTTGCTAGACCCTGCAAGAATCTGCTGTATGCGATTAAAGTTCAATTTACAGAGCAAGAGATAAAATTGTTTAAGGTAAATTACATCTGTTTGAAAATGAAACCAGTGTTTTTTTTTCATGCAGGCTCTGTCAATCATAGCCAGGGGAGGTGTGGCTAGGGCTGCATAAACAGAAACAAAGTGATTTAACTCCTAAATGGCAGCGAATTGCGCAGTGAAACCTGAGAAGCATGATCTATATACTAAAACTGCTTCATTAAAGGACCACTATAATGCCAGAGAACAAACTTGTTTTCCTGGCACTATAGGGTCTTTAGGTCCCCCCCACCCTCAGAGTCCCACTCCCGCTGGGCTGAAGGGGGCTGAAGGCGTTAAACACTTACCTTTCTATAGCGCCAGGGTCCCTCAGCGCTGGGAAACTCTCCTAACTCTGTCGACGTCAGTGCCGTATGCACGGCAAGAGCCGCGCACGCATTCAAACAGCCCATAGCATTCAAACAGCCCATACGAATGCATTACTCAATGCTTTCCTATGGACTTCCAGCATCTTCTCACTGTGATTTTCAGACAGCCACTAGAGGCTGGATTAACCCTCAGTGAAACATACTGCTATGTTTACAGTTCCAGGGTTAACACTAGATGGACCTGGCACCCAGACCACTTCATTGAGCTGAAGTGGTCTGGGTGCCTATAGTGGTCCTTTAAGCTAAAGTTGTTAAGGTGACTATAGTGTTCCTTTAAGAAAAGAGCAAGGCCTGAAAGCCATAAGTGTCTTTATAAAGGCAGTAGCTGGAGACAGTGTAGGCAGGGGTGTCGATACCTGCTTGGGAGAGAAACAGAAGAGGCAAAGGGGGAAATACCTGCCTGAAAGGAGAGATCTGTAGACGGGTCTGGTATAAGAAGTCCGCATTGACCCCAGTCAAGCTTTGGAGACTGGAGAAAGAATAAACCCATTGCACAACACGAAAGTATTGCACAAGAAGATTTCTATTCACATAATGCATATCGGAAGAAAGTTTAAATTTAGTAAAGTGCAGACATGCAAGGAAATCATAACCACATCAATATAGGCAAATAAAGTGTTCATTGTCTTTACCCAGACTGACCGAGCTGGAGGCCACAGCACCCCAACGTTTCAACACTAGTCTTCCTCATAGGGCGATATGCATTATATGAATAAAGATCTTCTTGTGGTGAGTTATGGGACTATTCTTTCTATCTGTCAGGGATACAGTTATTTTATCACCTTTATTACTGCATGATTCACAAATGAACCCTTTACAGTTGAGCGCTTGCTATATTGTTTCTGCAGACTGAGCCTTAAGTGCTGCACAGTCCCTGGTAGCAGTTCGAGGACAGGAGCTCCGCTACACTAAGGTTGGGTTACGTTTTGAAATTCACCTTCAATTCATTAACATTTTGTAAGCAGAATATTCAAAAGGTAAATGGAACATCTAGCACATAAAATTAGGATTAAAAATAAAAGGATCTCTGTTAGCACTACGAGCACTTCATCTTACTGAAGTGGTTATGGTGCAAAGACCCTCTTCCCATGCCTTCCTGTTAAAAATGTTTAATTCTAGCGATAAATACCCCTTTTTTTCTGTGCAAATAGAAACATTACTATTGTGCGTCACCTGGTTAACTCCAGCTGCACTTTGAAAAGTCCTCACTGGGCACAGAAACTCCATAAAACACATTTCTACAAATATCCCAGAGTTCCCAGTTTCATATGTAAATTAGCACATGGGGCATGGGGTGCAAGACGTCATTCTGTATTTCTACAGAGACCCTTAGCCAGGGCAAACAAGGCATTGGCCTAGGGCAGCACTTTCAGGAGGGAAAAAAAAACGCTTCCCCAAGCTCCCAGGCAAATGCCTTGTTTGACTCATGTTCGGGGCGGTCCACCTTAGGGCCACCCGAGGTGTTAAACTACTAATATTCATTTTTATTTTATTTTTTTAAATTTGATCATTTTTATTGCGTTTAGGGTACAAAAGAAAAAGGATGGTGAGGGTTGGGTGAAAGTTGCGCATACAGTAGCTCGGTTTACAATTTTGAACATACATGTGGAATCGCATTTGTTTATACGAGTATTTTTGCAATAAACATACATGTGGGATCGCAGTTGATTGTACTCGTGTATTTGTAATAATCTTGGTAGATAGAAAGGGAGGTAATGGGGATAACTGTGGTGTCCAACCTGGTTGGTTTGCGCCATACATTGTCGCTTCTAATAGTTTCAGATATTTGCCTTTTTGCTAAGTCAGTCTTTTTTGTGTGCATTCATGTTAAATGACTCTAACTAGGCTTTGTATAATCCCTAAGTATTCTGCACTCCTTCGGTCATCCGTGTTCGGTTACTCAGGCATGTGGACTGTATCAGTGTGTCACCTGGATGTTTATTATCAGTCTGGTTCGGGTTGGGTGTGGTCGGTGACTCTCGATTAGCTATCTGGTTGTGTGTGTGCTCGTGAGTAGTTGTTGTCAGCGTCTTTGTTCTTCTACTTCCAACTCATCTATTTGTCCTTATTGAGCCAGTCCCTTTTCGGATGCTGATTAATATGTGTCTGATTATTTTAGGCTACCTATTAATTGTTAGCGGTGTATGTTGTGTTCGTTTTGTTTGTGGTTTCTTAGACTGTGTTCCGTACTGAGGTGGTCCCCCAACTCCATTGTGTGTCTCGTGTGGTTCATGTTCTCAAATCTTTAGTGCATGTTGTAAGGGGTAGTGAGTGTACTTTGCTTCTTTCCTTCTTTCCATTGTTTATGATCTATGTCTGTCTAGATTTCCGTATGGTCCATGTTCCCATCCTTGCTCTTGTGAAATGTTTGCCGTGTTTCCCACCATTCCATGCATGAGTGTTGTTCGCGTCTTGTGGCCTAAGTGTGTCCTTGTTCGGTTGCCTGGCCACTTGCTTCCTATTTGTTATCTAATGGGTTTTGTCTTGGAGGTTAGTCCTCCATGGTTATATGGCTTTTTCTGACTTCTCAGATTTCCGTATGATCGTGCGTAGAGTTAGCGTTGCTGTAACAGTCCGTGTCATGTTTGTGTAGTGTGGTTCTCAGGTCTCGGTTCCTCCTGGCTTCGGCTGCCCCAGACATCTTTTATTGGGTGGTGTGTGGAGACCCTTGTGGGGTGAGTGCGTGGGGGGGGGGGGGGGGGGGGGGGGGGGGGGGGTTGTGTGTGGATGCCAGGGTGCGCAAGGGCCTCCTCGAACCTTGGGTCCTGTTGTGTTCCTTTCTATGTTCTGGTTTGAGCAAGGTATGTGTACCATGGTCTCCTAGAAGGTCTGCGTATCTCACCTCTGCTGTGTGGAACTCTTCTATTCTCTGTAGCCATTCTGCTTTGGTGGGTGGTTGGGTTTGTTTCCATCTCGCTGGGATCAGTGCCTTGGCCGCATTGAGCAGGTGTCGTAGTATCGATTTTTTTGTATTGGCCTATCGAGCTTTCGGTGTAGTGTAGAAGCGCCATTTCTATGGTGAAGTCGGGTATATCCCCCAGTATTGTCGTCATTTCCCTTTTTATTTCTTCCCAGAATGTTTTGATCTTGGCGCAATCCCACCAGATATGGAGTAGGGTGCCCGTTTGGTTTTCGCATCACCAACATATCTCTGGAACACCCGGAAATATTCTGTGCAACAATGCAGGTGTCCTGTACCAATGGGATATCAGTTTGAAGTTGACTTCTTGGTATCTGGTGCTTATTGAGCTTTTGTGCTGTAGGATGAGTATTTGTTCCCATTGGGCTTCCGTGTAGGTCCTCTCAGTTAGGTCCTCCCATTGTCTTTGAAAGGCATTCCTCCTAATATG
>OW240921.1:1517513-1545223 GCA_933207985.1 Pelobates cultripes | reverse complement strand
ATATTATAATTGGGGAAGAGTTCATTGTCTATCCTTGTACTCTCATCGCTAGCTTCCCGTTTGATCTACAATTCAGTCTGGGGTTTGCTGCTGTGTACTTTCCTATATATCTCTTTATTTTCATAATTAACTAACACTTTACCCCCAAGGTATACATATGTTCAAACTCATATATGCAACTGGAGCCACCCTTATTCTAAGTTAGTTATAACTCTACTCAAAGGGTGATTACCACCCTATCTATACTTGGATAATTTTCACAAGTATACCTATCAGAAAGTATCCAATTCAGTGTCAGACACAGATGAGCAATTTGTTGCAAATAAAATAATAAGGTTTCGCAACACTATATAGCACACCAGTCTCAGTCTGCATTTAACTGTTTGGATACCATTGATACAAACCTAAGCAGTTGGTCATATTTTAACCATTTATATATATTTTTTTCTTCTGCACTTTATACTCACATTGTTTCACTTAGATATAATGTTTTTGCTGTTTGTCTTTTCATTGGGGATTTAATAAAATGATAGTTCTTCTTTGCTCTTTATAAATAAAGGCATTTTTAACCTATTAGTGGCAGAGCAGCTCCTCTGAGGGTTTTAGGACTGTTATTGGGTTCGCCTGTTTAGCTTACCCATTCCAGTCCTACTTTCTATGTTATTTTTGGGTTATGCCCTGAGTATCCCACAACCACTTCAACTCTGGTGAAAGTTATTTTCTCTCACCATTGTTGTATTTTTTTCAGTTTTGGTGTATAGATCATGTCCCTGCAGTTTCACTACTCAATTCTCTGCCATTTAGGAGTTAAATCACTTTGTTTATGAACCCTAGTCACACCTCCCTGCATGTGACTTGCACAGCCTTCCTAAACATTTCCTGTAAAGAGTCATCTAAAGTTTATCCTTCCTTTATTGCAAGTTCTGTTTAATTTAGATTGTCTTATCTTATATGTTAATAGCTTGCTAGACCACACAAGAGCCTCCTGTATGTGATTAAAGTTAAATTTACAGAGAAAGAGATACAATTATTTAAGGTAAATTACATCTGATTGAAAGTGAAACCATGTTTTTTCCATGCAGGCTGTGTCAATCAGAGTCAGGGGAGCTGTGATAAGGGCCGCATAAACAGAAACAAAGTGATTTAACTCCTAAATGGCAGTGAATTGATCAGTGAAACCTGAGAAACATGATCTATACACTAAAACTGCTTCATTAAGGTAAAGTTGTTTAGGTGACTATAGTGTTCCGTTAAGCTCAAGTGCAATCCTGTATTAAGGAAATATTGGTGTTTCCAACATTTAATGGAAGAGAATAAAACAAACAAATATTTCAGAATCACATTCCCTTATCAATTCATAATGCTCAAATTTAGAACCGTGTTACGTTACTCAATAAAGAAACCTATAAAAATCATATGAAGAAACTCAGGTTACTAAAATGTATTTTACACTTTAATAAATAAATTTTTATTAATAACTTTAGTTACGCCATTTTAATTTCCTACTAAGAAGAGTGACACAAACTTGTCACGCCGCCCCCTGCGTCCGCTTCTGTCAGAGGGTATGGGTCCTGGCAGGCGCACATCGTTGTGGCAGCATTTCCTTACGTTAAGGGAAATGCCGCCAAATACTTACCTTTCCA
This sequence comes from Pelobates cultripes, assembly GCA_933207985.1. Lineage (NCBI taxonomy): Eukaryota > Metazoa > Chordata > Amphibia > Anura > Pelobatidae > Pelobates > Pelobates cultripes. The sequence continues at coordinate 1,543,580 of OW240921.1, read as the reverse complement.
GCTGACGCCTGCCTGGTCCGCTCATGCCCGGGAGCGGACTGAGATGCGGCGGACATTCCTCGGTCTCGCGGCATAAGCACGAGGCAATGGGAGTGCCGCCAATCACTCACCTGAACTTGTTGGTGGCTTCTCCTCCTCTCACAGTGGCCAGGTCTGTAAACATTAGACGCCTGCCGCTGCAACTTTGAAGGTTTTAAGGGTTTTTTTTTTTTTAAAGGGCCAGATCATTAATTATCATGTAGGTGTATCACACACACACTTCCTGCAGCCAATCAGGAAGCACCTTAGACTATATAAGCCTGTTTTGTCCATTTCTCTGTGCCCTGTCGTGGTTTCCATTGTGGTTATCCAAGAGCACATTCCTTGTATTGATTCTTGTGTATTTGACCTTGGCTTCCCTTTTGACAGAGAATGATCTCTGTATTCCTTGACCTTTGTCTTGGCTCCTGACTATTCAGATATCTCCTTTACTGGACCCATGGCTTATTCACTGTTTACGTTATTTCTGCGTCTTGTCTTTACCCTGCCTTGTGTTTTTTTGCCTTTGTACGTTTAATACGGCCATTCTAAGGCCCTTAGGTATTTTCTTATTATCTACTTAAGTTCTCCTTATTGGGCATCTACAGTAATCCTGACAAAACATTTTTGTTGTTGGCCATCGGTACCATAAGCCACTTACAAGAGAGCTGAATTGGTTATAATTCTGTAGTAGAGATCCAGAAGTGCCATGTTCATATTTTTAGAGAAGGAGGGGGGCGAGGGTAAATTTATTTGCTACTCAACACCATGGGATTTTTATTAAATAAACATAGTGATGTATTAGTAATTTTAACATTACTATAATTAGATACATTTAAATTAGTATATCTTCATTTGTTGTCATTTGACTTTTCAAAATCAGAGTGTCCAAATAAATCACGCATTATAATAATTTATAATGCCAATGTAGTATGTGCTTATGAAAATATATTTACTATGTGAATATGAAATCCTAGGTTGTATACTATTCCTGTCGGATCTTAAAGGATCACTCCAGGCACAAAAACAACTTTGTCTACAAGGAGGGAAGTGGGGTAGATACCACTCAGGCTCTTCCTGGAGCGGCGAAGGTACTCCTTTTTCCCTTTATTTCTCTCCATTCTCTATCCCTTTTTCTCCCCCCCATTCTCTCCTACTTCAACATCAACCCCCTCACCCATTACCTGTCCTTCCCTTTATCTATCACTCACCCACTGTGCACATCATAAATATTAGACACAACACCAGACGGTTACACATAGCAGACCCTGGCATAAGGCCTTACTAATTAATTAATTAATTAATTCAACATTTATGATCTTTTTCTAGGCTATATATATAGGATTTAGTAGCATTGGCCACTATACTAATAGTCTTGAATTAATTAATTAATACACCTCCATTTGTCCCCTAGTGACTTACTTCTTAAGCAATTTGATTTTACCCAGGCAGACAGTCCAGAGAATTTAATTGGCAAGCCCTATATTTAACCCTGTAACTTTCCAAAACACCAAATAAATCTATACATGGGGAGTATTGTTATACTTGGGAGACTTGGCTGAACACAAATAAGAGTGTTTTAAAATGTAAACGTATCACGACGAGGATATCACCAATAAAAGTGCAGTTTTTGTTTAATAAAAAATGAAAAAAACAAAACAAATAAAAACGCTAACTTTGGCCAGCATTTGCCACTAAGTGGCTACTACAAAAGACTGGAAATACCCCATTTTGAATACTCTGGGTTGTCTACATTTGAAAATGGTATGCCAATAGGGTTAATTCACATTCTTTGGCTACCATATGGTCTCAAAAGGCACCATAGACCCATCAAACCAATCTGGCAAACTAAACTGGGCAAGCCCTATATTGACCCTGTAATTTTCCAAAACACCATAAAACCTGTACACGGGGGGTATTGTTATACTCTGGAGACTTCACTGAACACAAATATGAGTGTTTAAAACAGTAAAACTTATCACAATGATGAAATCACATGTAAAAGTGCAGTTGTTGTGTAAAAAAAGCAAAAAAAGATGGGAGATGTCGCTGAACACAAATAAGAGTGTTTAAAATAGTAAAACTTATCACAACGATGAAATCACCAGTAAAAGTGCAGTTATTGTGTAAATATGAACGCTAACTTTGGCAAGCATTTGTGGCTAAGTGGCTACTACAAAAGCCTGGACATACCCCATTTTGAATACCCTGGGGTGTTCACTTTTTCAAATGATATGTCATGGTGGTGTTAAATTTCATTTCTGGTAGCCATACCATCTCAAAGGCAACATAGCTAATTTGGCAAATAGCAATTTACAAAAACAGAAATTGGAAAATTTTATGTTTGACCATGTAACTTTCCAAATCACCATAAAACCTGTACTTGAGGGGTACTATTGTACTTGTAAGACATTACTCTACACAAATATGAGTGTTTTAGAGCAGTAAAATGTATTATACTGATAATATCATTGGTGAAATGGTAGTTTATGTGTGAAAAATGCTTAAAAGCAAATGTAAGCTCTAATTTTGGCCAGGGTTTGTGACTAAGTGGCTACTAAAAAAGACTGGGCATTTTGAATACCGTGGGTTTTCTACTTTTACAAATGGTATTCCATGATGGGGTTAACTTTTGGTAGAATTAGTGCATGGAAAGTTTTAAAATACCACCATTTGAAATGCCCTAGGGTGTCTACTTTTCAAAAATATATGGTTTGATGGAGGTAAATTACATTGGCCGGCTTCAAAAATGTCCCAAATAGGACATGGGTGCATGATGATCAGCTGTGAAAATTCCAAGTTGGAAAACTGGAATGCGCACCATCCAAATAAGGTCTTTAAGCCCCCAGAGAAACTGAAACACCTATACATGGGTGGTATTACTGTACTCGGGAGATGTTGCTGAACACATATTGAGGTGTGCTTTGTCAGTAACCCTTAAAATTATCAGTACATGTATTCTTAAATTGCTATGTGTGTCAAAAAAATCACCAAACATATATTTTTTTTATTTGGCATAAATTGGTGGTAAAATGGTTGAAGGAAAAGAGACAAAATACCCCAGGTTTTATACCTTAGGTTTTCTTCTTTTAAAAAAATATATACATGTGAAGGGTTATTCAGGGATTCCTGACAGCTATGAGTGTTACAATATAACTTTCGTTGATTTTGAAAAAAAAAAAGGTTTGGAAATAGCAAAGTGCTACTTGTACTTATTGCCCTATAAAAAACAAAAAAAAAACCTACGAACATGTTAACATTGGGTATTTCTAAACTCAGGACATAATTTAGAAACTAGTTAGCATGGGTGTTTTTGTGGCGGTTGTAGATGTGTAAGAGATTTTGGGGGTCAAAGTTAGAAAAAGTATGTTTAGTTAAAAAAGTCATCATATTTTAGAGGAAAATTACAGCTAAACACAACAATGTAAAAACAGCCCTGGTCCTTAACGGTAAGAAAATTGAAAAACAGTCTGGTCTCTAAGGGTTTAAATACTGAGCTTCAAAATTACAAATTCAAATCTGTTTAGTTACTCTTATATTTTAGCAGCTAATTTATCATTATTAAAATTATATAATAAATGTATTGAGCATGAACTTATTATTTCATAGGAATAATTTTTGTGCATGGGGAAAATGTATATAATTCGCATAGACCAACTCTTGTACATCTTTATTTTGTCTTTATATAATGTATAATTGTTCTTGTTTTGATAGCATTCATTTAATTCTTGTCATTCGTTCATATGACTTTGATTTAGGTAAAATAAAGAAAAAAAAGTGTTTAAATAGCATAGCTGTAAATAATAAATGTTACTCATTTCAGAACTAAACATATTAAATAATCTGCAACTCCAGACACCCATTGCTCTCCATCCCCCCATTGCCACTATACCAAAACACAGTTGTTTTTATAAAAAAATAGCAGTTACTTTATCATTATTAAACTTATATAAGAAATTTATTGAGCATGAAAGTATTTTCTCAAAGGAATATTTTTGTGCTTGGTAAAAATGTAGGTAATCAATTTGCATAAACCAACTCCATATCACTTTACATCTTTATTTAGTATGTATAAGTGCTCTTGTTTTGATAACATTCAGTTCATTCTTGTTATCCTTTCACATGACATTGCTTTAGGCAAAATAGAAAGCCAAGACCTAAAAGAAAAAGAACAGCATACAAATAATAGCACTATTCTAAAAGAATTATAGAAAGAACACATTAATATTGCTCATTTCATAACTAATGTTGCCAACCATTCCCCCATTGTCACCATTGTAAAGGGTTACAACAAATAAAAACAGTGTTTTTTATAAAAATAAAAAAATAAACTTGCTTTCCTTAATAATAATAATAATAATAATAATAATAATAATAATAATAATAATTATTATTATTATTATTATAATAATTATAATAAAAAATAAATAAATAAAGGTAAAGCTTACCTCCATTCCAGTGCCAAGGCCAAATTCTCCTGGCAGCCTGATCCTCCCCCAATGCCATCAGAGGGGGAGAGATTTCAGGTAGAACATGGTTGCAGGGAGGACATAAGTGTCATGGAGGGGGCTGATGATGACAGACATCCAATATGCACAGAATTTACATTATTCAACTTGGAACTGCACATACAGACTCCAAACATCAAGACGACTTAAAATCACTAGTGTCGTAATGGTGCTTGGGGTAACTGTTTAACCCCTTAAGGACACATGACATGTGTGACATGTCATGATTCCCTTTTATTTCAGAAGTTTGGTCCTTAAGGGGTTAAACATAACCCTTAAAGGGACACTCTAGGCACCCAGGCCACTTTAGCTCATGGAAGTTGTCTGGGTGTTGTGTACCTATTGCACTTAATGCTGCAATGTAAAACATTGCTGTTCCAGAGAACGGCAATGTTTACATTGCAGCTCTAAGTCTGCCCTCAGTGGCTGTCTACCTCTGCATGAGGACCTCCAGTGTCAGATTTTTTCCCATAGGAAAACATTGAATAACCCCCTTCAGCCCAGCAGGAGCAGGCCGCGAGGGAACCTATTAAACCTAAAGCGCCAGTAAAGTGGCTTTTTTTTTAGCTGTATTACTTCCTCTGTAAACAAAGGCACCCATATATATATATATATATATATATATATATATATATGTGTATATATATATATATATATATCCAATTTAAATGAACAGGTTCCTTATATCATACAATATTATTACTGGGACTTAAATTCATTTTGTGCAGACTCATTTTATCGAAATATCACTAAGTACACCAATAAATATAAATAAACAAAAATAGCGTACAGCGGTATAATCCCCGCTTATGGGATATGTAGGGAGGGGGTCTCCGTCAACACCGTCTTGTAGTCCAGAACTCGGAAAAGAAAGACAGAAAGCAACAATAGTTCTGTACTACCAGACGGTGTTGACGGAGACCCCCTCCCTACATATCCCATAAGCGGGGATTATACCGCTGTACGCAATCCACACCAGAGCTGGCCATAGCTCTCTTGAATGTGAGTTCTTTACTTTTTGTTACCTATCACACCCTGAACTTTCATACTATACCATTAGTCGCCTCTACCTCTCTTGTATTTACATATACGAAACGGTCTACACCAGAAGCATCCACAGAGGAACTCTATCAAGTATCCTAGACCATCTATTGGCACCCTAGCAATACTTTACTGGACTATCTACCCTTATTTGGCGCAGCCCTTCCATATCTTTTTACTCTCTGGACTAGGACAGGTCTACCCACTGGAAGCTGGATCCTGGTCTTGGGTCCAGGGTGGATGGAGTACAGCGAAACCCCAACCAAGCTGCGGCGGTTTGTGGAGTTTACAGTGGTTATGGTGTCCCAGTACAGTGCTTATGGTGCCCGCAAGTACTAGGAACCAGCAATTGAAGGAGGTATCCGGTCGGGGTGCAAGGCTGTCCATCACACTTGCGCACTTTCCCAAATCCCTATGTATATTTAAAAAATTTGAGGTTTTTAGTATCACTCCAGTAGCCACTTAAGTGTAAGCTCAGCTGCCACATCAAGGCAAACCTCTTAGGTAAATCCTACGCTAACAATTCACCTTGCTTCCTTCAACTTCAGGTAACAATATATATTGTTATTGAAATCAAAGTTTTCTAAAGAGAAGGTTTGTAGTTTTCATGAAGCTTTGCTTAGTTCATGCCTTTAACGAGTCTATGTGACTACACTGTCATTTAAATCCGATCCATCATAACTTGTAAAATATTTTCTTCTGAAGAAAAGATTCCATATGCCACAGTTTTTAATCATATGCATTTTAGGAGAGGGAGAAAATCAATTAAGGAAGAGATTTTAACATCAAGAGCTATTTTCTGAGTGAGTTATAGTTGACACTTGTAAAAATGAACATAACACATATTATAATGATGCAATCTTTACTGCATATTTTAATTATCTCATATTACCATCAAAGGGTAATTTTACCCTGTGGTAGCCTAGGTGTAGCTAATCAACTGTGCTGCCTCGATTTATAAGTTGCTAACTCTTCTACATTTTTCTAGTACCCAAAAGCAAAAGGAAATTATCATTGCTACATTTTTATCTTCATTGTCTATTTTTATTTTTTTTGTGCAGGAATAGATAAATGTCTTTTCAAGAAACAAAATAAGGTGTAGTCCAACATTACAGCATGTTAATTAATTTTACCATTTACAATAACACCTTATAGGTAAGTTTAGGAAGTAGCTTGCATACCAGCCAAATGTGCCTCTTTAGGACGGACAGTCCTTATTTTGAGGCCAAAATATATATCATATATAATATATACCAAAGCTCCAAAGCAATAATACTCAGTAATGTGTCTTTAATCAATTCATGTGGTTAAAGGACCACTCTAGGCACCCAGACCACTTCAGCTTAATGAAGTGGTCTGGGTGCCAGGTCCAGCTAGGGTTAACCCATTTTTTCATAAACATAGCAGTTTCAGAGAAACTGCTATGTTTATGAATGGGTTAAGCCTTCCCCTAATCCTCTAGTGGCTGTCTCATTGACAGCCACTAGAGGCGCTTGCGTGCTTCTCACTGTGATTTTCACAGTGAGAGCACGCAAGCGTCCATAGGAAAGCATTATGAATGCTTTCCTATGTGACCGGCTGAATACGCGCGCAGCTCTTGCCGCGCGTGCGCATTCAGCCGACGGGGAGGAGAAGAGGAGGATCGGAGTAGGAGGGCTCCCCGCCCAGCGCTGGAAAAAGGTAAGTTTTAACCCCTTTCCCCCTTCCAGACCCGGGCGGGAGGGGGACCCTGAGGGTGGGGGCACCCTCAGGGCACTATAGTGCCAGGAAAACAAGTATGTTTTCCTGGCACTATAGTGGTCCTTTAAGGCGTGCTATGCCATCCGGCAGGAGGCCTGACTCTGCTTTCCATCCAGAACAGCATGTGATCGCGGTGACAGATTATACCATTTGTTAAATTTGTAACATTGGTTGAGACATTGTCTCTGCCCCTCTATTCTTCACACTTTGATCTGAGGCAAAAGAGATCCGTGTCAAAATTGTGTCAAAACTTTATGTGTTCGACCTGAACACCAACACCTGAACACCTGAGCACCAACTTGAATGGATGCTTGTCTGGACCTGGTTTTAACAAACAACGTTGATCTTTTGACCAACATTCAAGTAGGTGAGCACTTGGGAAATAGTGATCACAATATAGTGTCCTTTGAAATAAACTCAAAAAACAAAAGCACATGGGGAATACTAAAACATATAATTTTAAAAAGGCCAATTTCAATAAGTTAAGGGAAGCTTTACAATATATTGACTGGCATAAACTCTTTAGTGAAAAGAACACTGAGGATAAATGGATCATCTTCCAACAAATATTACAAAGGTACATTTCTCAGTATGTACCATTGGGAAATAAATATAAAAGAAACAAATTAAAACCAATGTGGCTTAGTAGAGAAGTAAAACAAGAGATTACAACTAAGAGAAGGGCATTTAAAGCATTTAAATCGGACAAATCAGATGCATCTTATAAAAGATATAAGGATGCAAATAATGCGTGCAAAAAGGCAATTAGACTTGCTAAACTTCAAAATGAAATAATGATAGCTGAAGAGAGCAAAACCAACCCCAAAGCATTTTTTAAGTACATAAATTCTAAAAAAAAACAAAATGAAAGTGTAGGTACACTAAAAACTGAAACGGGGGTGTTAATTAATGAAGACCAGGAAAAGGCAGGAATTTTAAATAACTATTTCTCCTCCGTATATATTAAGGAAGAACCCATGGCAATAGATGTGCAAATGATTGCTACTAAAAACTTGCAGAATAATTGTAATTGGTTAACTCAAGACAAGGTGCTGCAGCAACTAAAGAAAGTTAATATAAACAAAGCTCCAGGGCCTGATGGTATCCATCCACGTGTACTTAAGGAACTAAGTGTAGAAATAAGTGAACCTCTGTTTTAATCTTTCAAGATTCTTTTCTTTCAGGAAGTGTTCCGGAGGATTGGAGGAAGGCAGATGTGGTTCCTATATTCAAAAAGGGTTCAAAATCCTTGCCTGGAAATTATAGACCTGTGAGCTTAACTTCTGTGGCTGGTAAAATATTTGAAAGGTTATTAAGGGATAATATTCAAGAATTCCTTGAGAAGAACATGGTTATCAGCAAAAATCAGCATGGTTTTATGAAGCACAGGTCATGTCAAACTAACTTGATTGCGTTCTACGAAGAAGTAAGTAGAAGTATAGATCAGGGTGTTGCCGTGGATGTGATCTATTTGGATTTTGCCAAGGCATTTGATACAGTTCCACACAATAGATTAGTGTTCAAACTCAAGGAAATCGGTCTAGATGAAAATGCTTGTTCTTGGGTAGAACATTGGCTTAAAAACAGAGTACAAAGAGTTGTCATTAATGGTAAATTTTCAAGCTGGACAGAGGTGGCAAGTGGTGTCCCTCAGGGGTCTGTTCTGGGACCCCTTCTATTTAACATGTAAATAAATGATCTTGAAGACCGCATTGAAAGTCATGTTTCAGTGTTTGCAGATGACACCAAACTTTGTAAAACAATACAATGTGAGCAAGATATTACTTTGCTGCAGAGGGACTTAGATAGACTGGGGGACTGGGCACTCAAATGGCAGATGAAATTTAATGTTGAAAAATGCAAAGTTATGCACTTCGGCGTAAAGAATACACAAGCAACGTATACCCTTAATGGAAGCGAATTAGGGATAACAACACATGAAAAGGACTTGGGAATTGTTATAGACAACAAACTATGCAACAATGTGCAATGTCAATCAGCAGTGGCCAAGGCCAGTAAGGTATTGTCATGCATGAAAAAGGGCATTCATTCTCGGGACAAGAATATAATTTTGCCTCTTTATAAATCACTGGTAAGACCCCATATTGAATATGCTGTGCAATTTTGGGCACCTGTTCTAAAGAAGGATATTATGGCACTAGAAAAAGTGCAGAGGCGGGCTACAAAATTAATAAAAGGAATGGAACATATCGGCTATGAAGAAAGGTTAACAAATTTAAACCTATTTAGTTTAGAAAAACGTCGCCTGAGAGGGGATATGATAACATTATACAAATATATTCGTGGCCAATACAAACCATTGTGTGGAAATCTATTCACAAACCGGACTTTACATAGGACACGAGGCCATGAGTTTAGACTGGAAGAATGAAGATTTCGTCTAAGGCAAAGGAAAGGTTTTTTTACTGTAAGAACAATCAGAATGTGTAATTCTCTGCCTGAGGAAGTGGTTTTATCAGAGTCCATACAGATATTCAAACTGCTACTAGATGCATACTTGCAAGAACAGAATATTCAAGGATATAATCTTTCAAAGTAGGGTAATAACTGCTTGATCCAAGGATAAATCTGACTGCCATTCTGGGGTCAAGAAGGAATTTTTTTCCTAGTTTGTTGCAAAATTGTGCTTCAAACTGGGTTTTTTTGCCTTCTTTTGGATCAACAGCAAAAACCAAATGTGAGGTAGGCTGAACTTGATGGACGCAAGTCTCTTTTCAGCTATGTAACTATGTAACTATGTAACCTATGGTTACCGTCAACATTTTTAATAGTTTGTCTCATTTGTTGTTAAATTCCCCCCTTAATAACATAGAGCTGTGGAATAAGTTCTTCTTTTCTGTATCTCTCATCTTTTCAAGTCATGTGATAAAATGATAATTGAATTCGGCAATACAACATGTATTTTTAGCATGAATGGTGTGCAGGGGACATCCTGGACGATTGGTTAATCAGGGCCCCTAATTCAATGAGAATCGAGCAGCATTTATATCCCCTAATCACCTGTACCTACCTGCAAGCACATTCTTAGGCCAATCATTGACTCCTGTGTGTACCTACCTGCTAACGCATTCTCAGGCCAATCACTGACCTGTTTTTTTGCCAATGATATACGGCAGGTTGCTTCCACACTGTCATTCTTTGAAGTTCTGCCTGTGCATAACATAGAAACAGAACGTGACAGCAGAAAGAAACCATTCGACCTATCTAGTCTGCCCAGTTTTCTAAATACTTTCATTAGTCCCTGGCCTTATCATATAGCTAGGATAGCCTGATGCATATCCCATGCATGCTTAAACTACCTTACTGTGTTAACCTCTACCACTTCAGCTGGAAGGCTATTCCATGCATCCTCTACCCTCTCAGTAAAGTAATACTTTCAGATATTATTTTTAAACCTTTGCCCCTCTAATTTAAGACTACATCCTCTTGTTGTGGTAGTTTTTCTTCTTTTAAATATAGTCTCCTCCTTTACTGTGTTGATTCCTGTGAAGAAATCCCCCTTTTGTTACACTTTCTGCCCATTGCATTCGGTAGATGTAACTATCGAACAAAGACCACCCCTCTGGCTCGTTAAACATCAAAAACTGATTCAATTGCTACCTCTGTCTGTGCGGCCAGCGTTCGTACAGCTGAACGCCATGTGGCAGAGAAAACCGCGGCCATCTTTGTTCATGCGAACAAAGGCAGCGGGACCTGGTCGTCGAGTGTATGGAACTGAAAACGGACACTCTACTTCCCGAACACCGGTCTCAAACAGACGAACGCTGGAACTCTATTTAACGAATAGCTAGAAGAGCGCTATTTGGTACTTTGGTGCATTCGACAGAGGGGCACGAACGCTGCTAGGAGCCAGAGGGATCCATTCGCTACTTTGTTCGCTTTTCTGCTATTTCTAAAGTGACCGGCAAAACCCACCAAACTCATGGAACTGTTTTGGGCATACAGCCCAGGGTGAGCCGGTCACAGAAGACATCCATAGTTTTTGCGAACCCCTGAACCGATCTGGGTGAAATTCGAATATGTTGGTTACCCAGATCAGGGCTATCAGGGGACATGTTATTTGTGGGGATACCCCAAGTATAAAGGGGTGATCCAGTTATTGGGGGAAAAAAGTGATTTTTCAGCCCGGAGATAATTAAGTTATTCTTTTATCAGACTTAATTATCTCCAGGGCTAGGGGAGGGAACTGTGGGTGTGTGTTAAAGTTTTCCAGTATATGATTGGTGAATTTGTCCTTCCCTGAGGGATGTCCCCTTGCATAAAAGCTGTGTGTATCCATTAAAAGTTAGTTCATCTTGTACCCTTCTTCTTGACTTCGGCTGATGTTTGGGGATTCGTGTGTTTCACTAAGGGAATCTTCTTGTGAAGCTATTGGGATTACTATATGGTTCGTCTATTCTATCTACCGAACGGAGGGCTATAATAACTAAGGCTCTGGCGGTTTGGGAGGAAACTACCGATTGAGGTTTAAATATACTTGGTTTCCTTACAACTGGTGGCAAGCAGCGGGATTCGAATCCCGAACGGACGTTCTGAACCAAGAAAGGGAATGAATGGCTCAGCAGTATCAGCTACTTAAGAGAACCACGCTAAAGGATTTACTGGAAGCTCGAGGCGTAGTGGCAAGTAATAAGACAAAAGCCACGTTAACTGCAGAATAAATACAGAGCGACGGAACAGCAATACAGAAATGGAGCACGAGTAAGAAACTGAGATGCAGAAGGATGCTCAGTGTATTGGGACCCAATCCATCAACAGAGGCGGTACTGCAGGTCATGGCACAAGCCAGGCAATCGCAAAAAGAGCGAGAGGACTGAGACAAACCGTTACAGGGGGATTTGCTACACTCCCCGTGAAGTACAAATGACCTACCAAAGGAGGTAAATTATGCAGCATTTAAAACTTTTAATGACAATGACATGGAAATTGATAGTTATTTACAAGACTTTGAACGTCAATGTGCACTGGAGGGATTAGACTCCACAAAATGGGCTGCAGTACTTAGCAGCAAGCTATCAGGAAGAGCAGCAGAGGCGTTGCGAGAAGTACCTGATGGGGACATACACAATTATGACAAGGTAAAAGACATTTTGTTGGCCAGATATGCTGTAACCCCAGAGGCAAACAGGAAGAAGTTTAGAGAATTGAGGAAAAAGGGGAGGGATTCCCATACTGAATGGGCTTTCCGGCTACACAGGGCAGCCCGGAATTGGATGCAGGGCTGCCAAGCAACTACCCTGGAGGATGCCTTACAGCTCATACTATTGGAGCAGTTTTTTAACTACACAGCGGACGATATAAAAGACAGGAAGCCTAAAATTGTGGAAGAAGCAGCCAGATTGGCAGATTAACACCAGGACAACACGAGGCGAGAACAAGGGGCGAGCCGGCCAGCTTTTAAGCACCCCTATCCAGCACCAACAACATCTGCACCACCTAGAGCTCCCCTAAGTAACCCGCCACACAGCTCAGCAGCAACACCACGACCACCTGCAGTGTGCCATTATTGCAAGCAACCGGGACACTACAAAAACCAGTGCCCTCGTTTGAACCGGGGAAGCTGGGAAAGGCAACCCCCACAACAACCCAGGGCAGCTGCCCATTGTGTCCAGCAGGAAAGTATATATTACATCCCTAGCTAAGAAGAACAGTGGAGTGTTTTACACGAGGTCAATCCAGTGCAAGCTGGGGGCGACAACCGGGACCACCACCGTCAGTGGATTACAGAAGATGGCGTGGGGGCCTGAGCTTTGAGAGACTCTGGGGTCACTCTAACCGTGGTACAGCCACACACAGTCAAGGCCCAGACTCGCACCGGTCGCACCGTGGCTGTAAGAGTAGCTGGAGGTGCCATACACAAATTACCTACAGCTAACGTCCTTGTGGACTGGGGTTCGGGATCTAAACAGTTGGAGGTGGGCATTATGCAGGAACTGCCAGCCGAAGTATTGTTGGGAAATTATGTGGGCTGCTTAACTTCTCAATTATCACGAGACACTCCTTCCGAAACCTACCCGGTTACCACCCAAGCTCAAGCCAGAATGGAAGCACCGTTGCACTCTGAGGAAACCCAGGTAGGAGTTAAAATACCCCCTTTACCCGACCCCCCCTTCCACTTTCTGGGATACACCCCAGGGGTTTGAAAAGGAGCAGAAAACAGACCCCACTCTAGCAGGGTATAGAAAGGCAGTAGATGCTACCAGGGGAGACAGCACTCACAAAAGGTTTGAATGGCATAAGGGATTACTGTATAGAGTGACAGAAGGGGTGGGACACGGGGCCACTCAGGTCACTAAAAGACAGATAATAGTACCCTGTAAGTTTCGGGCTGAGTTATTAAAGCTCAGCCATTATATTCCCCTAGCAGCAGATCTGGGGGTTAAGAAAACAAGAGACCGGTTGACCCTAACGTTCTTCTGGCCTAGGGTCACCCAGGATCTTAAATATTATTGTAGAATGTGTGACATATGTCAAAAGATAGGGAAAAGAGGTGACCACCAGAAAGCCAAACTCCACCCGTTACCCATTATAGAAGAACCGTTTCACAGAGTAGCGGTGGAATTAATAGGACCCCTCAGCCGCCCCAGTCAGTCTGGCAAAAAGTTCATCCTCACAGTAGTGGACTACGCCACTAGGTACCCCGAAGTGGTAGCTCTTGCCAACATGGAGGCGGAGACCGTGGCAGAGGCCCTGGTCAAAATATTTTCCTGTGTAGGTTTTCCCCAGGAGATCCTATCCGATCGGGGGACCCAGTTCACAGCCCTCCTGACACAGCAATTGTGGCAGAGCTGTGGAGTGAAAACCCTATTTAGCGCTCCCTATCACCCCCAGACCAATGGACACTTTTGCAGAGTCCCGCATGAATTGGGGAAAAATATCTTCCCCATCTTCTGTTTGCCTACCGCGAAGTGCCCCAGGCTTCCACTGGGTTGTCCTCCTTCGAATTCCTGTTCGGGAGAAAAGTTTGGGGCCCCCTGGATCTCGTACGGGAGCACTGGGAGGGCAACACAGATGAGGGGGGATCCCTATTGTTCAGAATGTTCTGGAATTCCGGGACCGACTGCGGGCTCTCACTGAATCTGTTTGGGAGAATCTGCGGGCGGCCCAGGAATGCCAGAAGACGTGGTATAATAGGGGCGCCAGAGATAGGGTCTTAGAAATAGGGCCCTACAGCCCGCAAAGAAAGACAAACTGCAGGCGACCCTTTAAGGTGGTAGAGCGGATAAGCGATGTTACGGTACCTCCAGTAATAAATGTACAAACCGCCGTTTAGTGAATGCTCCCCGTTCGCAATAATGTGGTCTGGTAGCGTATGCAGTAAAACCATGCGAACGCCAGTTAGGGAACACTCCAAACTCCCGAACGGTACCTGTACGGCTCCTTCCCTTCACGAGCTCCAAATGCACGAATCGCCAATAGCAGCCGAACGGCAATAGTTTCCAAGCGGCAAACATTCCCAATAAGCAGTCTCTAGTCGCCGGTAATAAAATCCCCCCCCAATAACGAGACCAAGCTCTGCTTTGAGGGTAAAACACAAACTGAATTTACTGTGGGCTACCTGCCCGTATTTATGCAGGTCTCCCACTTGGTGGACACTCCCCTAGGGGACCAAATGGGAGACTGAAATCACAGAAGGACATGGGGACATTTCAGACATACATCCCCACAATATTCCCAGCATGCATCACAGTTTCCTCCCCTCTGCTCGGTAGATAATTGGGAAGTAATTCAATTATCTCCCAGAGCAGAGGCAAATCGCCATTTTAACTCAAAGTTACAAAACACATTAAAATACAGAACTTTATAACTGCTGAACGTATTGCATTCGTATAGCACATCCCCAGATAGCCTGGATCTGAGTGCATATTATTGGCGAATAGCGCTTAGATCCCATACGCACAGTTCAATCGCCATGGAGTCAAAGTCTATTACAGTTCTTCGGTATGCGATTGACTCCATGGGAAGGCTATCTGGGTTAAGTCCATTCGTGTCTTTAAATCTCTCGAACGGCCGGTATTCATATACTTTTGTCGATTGAGAAGGGGAGGTCGACGGCTTCAGCAGTGTTCGGTTGAAAAAGTGTCCGTTTTTAGTTCCATGAAATAATCGAGCACCGCTGGGCTTTCGCATAGTTAAAATGGCCGCCGCCTCGTGGTCGACATACGAACAACGACCACCCTGTATTCGGTTTTAATTGAGAAGTGTCTGTGGTCAACCGCAATGTTCTAATTGGGATCAATAGGTTAACCAGCAGCCCACTTCTCTTCTGGGTGGCCGTCCGTTCGGTAGTTCCGTTCCTTCTTCTTGACTTCGGCTGATGTTTGGGGATTCGTGTGTTTCACTAAGGGAATCTTCTTGTGAAGCTATTGGGATTACTATATGGTTTGTCTATTCTATCTACCGAACGGAGGGCTATAATCACTAAGGCTCTGGCGGTTCGGGAGGAAACTACAGAATGAGGTTTAAATATACTTGGTTTCCTTACAATTCCCTTTATGTATTTAAATGTTTCTATCATATCCCCCCTGTCTCGTCTCTCCTCCAAGCTATACATGTTAAGTTCCTTTAACTTTTCCTTGTAAGTTTTAACCTGCAATCCATGAACTCTGGTATTGCTATGTCCCAGTCATTTTTCTCATTATACCATGTCTCAGGAACAGCGACTAAATCTACATTATCAGTTGCCATTATTGCCACAAGTTCCTGGACCTTATTCCCTAAACTGTGAGCATTTTTAGACTGGACTCTAAGCTTATAATTTTTAACACACTTGCTACAGGCACCTTCTGTCCTTGTTTTGGGGGACAATTGGATTGATGTTTTATCACCCTTTTGCCCCCTCCTCCTACTTTAAATACATCCTGGCAAAATCTCTGAACTGCTCACTGAGAAAATTTGTTCCCTTTTGAGAAAGATGCAAACAATCTTTTTTGTACAGTTCATTTCCATTCCAAACAGAGCTACCATGAGAAATGAAGCCAAATCCTTGCTCCCGACACCATTCACCAAGCCACAAATTAAAGTCCCTAATACGCATCCGCCTGTTGTTCTGAGTGTTATGCACAGGCAGAACTTCAGAGAATGACAGTGTGGAAGCAACCTGCCATATATCATTGGCAAAAACACTAAAAACTTCCTTAACCTCTGAAACGTCATTGCAAGCCAAGTCATTTGTCCCTAGATGGACAAGTATATCCAATTCCCCTTCCTGCTTTGCTCTCTTAACAATATTACAAGTACGTCTCCTGTCTCTGTGAGCAGTAGCTCCGGGAAGACATCTCACAAGACCACTATTGTCCAGCTCCACACCGCTTATGATGGAATCCCCTGACAACAACTGCTTTCTATTAGGCCTCACCATAGTCTCTAAGCCTGTCTCCATAATACCACTACACTCGGAGCCTGAGCCTATCTCCACAACACCACTACCCTCAGAGCCTGAGTCTGTCTCCACAACACCACTACACTCAGAGCCTGAGTCTGTCTCCACAACACCACTACACTCAGTGCCCTGAGCCTGTCTCCACAACACCACTACACTCAGTGCCCTGAGCCTGTCTCCACAACACCACTACACTCGGTGCTCTGAGCCTGTCTCCACAACACCACTACACTCGGTGCCCTGAGCCTGTCTCCACAACACCACTACACTCGGTGCCCTGAACCTGTCTCCACAACACCACTACACTCAGTGCCCTGAGCCTGTCTCCACAACACCACTACACTCAGTGCCCTGAGCCTGTCTCCACAACACCGCTACACTCAGTGCCCTGAGCCTGTCTCCACAACACCGCTACACTCAGTGCCCTGAGCCTGTCTCCACAACACCGCTACACTCTGTGCCTGGGCCTGACTCCACAACACCACTACCCTCGGTGCCTGAGCCTGACTCCACAACACCACTACACTTGGTGCCTGAGCCTGTCTCCACAACACCATTACACTCTGAAAGTGCTGTAAATTAATTATTTCTGTATTTACATATGAAAATGAAGGAAAGGGACCTTAGTTGAGAAAAAGGATAAATGAGTTATTTATTACACGTGAGTTTACAGAGGAAGAGGTTCTATTTCAACTGTCAAAAGTAAAGACAAATAAGTCAATGGGACCTGATGGAATACACCCAAAGCTATTAAAAGAGCTTAGTGGTGTACTAGCAAAACCATAAACAGATTTATTTAACCAATCATTGTTAACAGGAATAGTCCCAGAAGATTGGAAGTTAGCGAATGTTGTGCCCATTTACAAGAAAGGTAATAGGGAGGAGTCGGGCAACTATAGGCCAGTAAGCCTTACTTCAGTAGTGGGGAAAGTGATGGAAACCATGGTAAAGGATAGGATTGTTGAACATCTAAAACACATGGATTTCAAGATCAGAGACAACATGGGTTTACTTCAGGGAGAGCATGCCAAACTAATCTTATTGATTTTTTTGATTGGGTAACTAAAATTATAGATCAGGGTGGTGCAGTAGACATTGCTTACCTAGATTTCAGTAAGGCTTTTGACACTGTTGCACATAGAAGGCTTATCAAACTGCAATCTTTAAGTTTGGATTCCAATATTGTTGAATGGGTAAGGCAGTGGCTGAGTGACAGGCAACAGAGGGTTGTAGTTAATGGAATATATTCGAAGCTTGGACTTGTCACCAGTGGGGTACCTCAGGGATCTGTACTTGGACCCATTCTCTTTAATATTTTTATTAGTGATATTGCAAGGTCTTGATGGTAAGGTATGTCTTTTTGCTGATGATACTAAGATATGTAACAGGGTTGATGTTCCAGGAGGGATAAGCCAAATGGCAAATGATTTAGGTAAACTAGAAAAAATGGTCAGAATTGTGGCAACTGACATTTAATGTGGATAAGTGCAAGATAATGCATCTTGGACGTAAAAACCCAAGGGCAGAGTACAGAATATTTGAGAGTCCTAACCTCAACATATGAGGAAAGGGATTTAGGGGTGATTATTTCTGATGACTTAAAGGTAGGCAGACAATGTAATAGAGCAGCAGGAAATACTAGCAGAATGCTTGGTTGTATAGGAGAGGTATTAGCAGTAGAAAGAGGGAAGTGCTCATGCCATTGTACAGAACACTGGTGAGACCTCACTTGGAGTATTGTACACAGTACTGGAGACCCTATCTTCAGAAGGATATTGATACCTTAGAGAGGGTTCAGAGAAGGGCTACTAAACTGGTTCATGGATTGCGGGATAAAACTTACCAGGAAAGGTTAAAGGATCTTAACATGTATAGTTTGGAGGAAAGACGAGACAGGGGGGATATGATAGAAACATTTAAATATATAAAGGGAATCAACACAGTAAAGGAGGAGACTATATTTAAAAGAAGAAAAACTACCACAACAAGAGGACATAGTCTTAAATTAGAGGGACAAAGGTTTAAAAATAATATCAGGAAGTATTACTTTACTGAGAGGGTAGTGGATGCATGGAATAGCCTTCCAGCTGAAGTGGTAGAGGTTAACACAGTAAAGGAGTTTAAGCATGCGTGGGATAGGCATAAGGCTATCCTAACTATAAGATAAGGCCAGGG
This sequence comes from Pelobates cultripes, assembly GCA_933207985.1. Lineage (NCBI taxonomy): Eukaryota > Metazoa > Chordata > Amphibia > Anura > Pelobatidae > Pelobates > Pelobates cultripes. The sequence continues at coordinate 1,524,695 of OW240921.1, read as the reverse complement.
ACTAATGAAAGTATTTAGAAAATTGGGCAGACTAGATGGGCCGAATGGTTCTTATCTGCCGTCACATTCTATGTTTCTATGTTATATAGAGCAACAGACTGTGCAATATGCCCTTTATCCACAACTCTGATCCTACGGTAATCCATCTGCCATTCCTGGTACGTCTCTGCGGCAGTGACTTTGCAGCAGTTCCAGCCAGAGTTTGTTTACCAGATAATTTACAAATTTCAGACTTCAAAAATACAATCTCCTGCCGCAAGATAGAGAACTGTCTACAGATTAGACAGCTTCCAAATCTCCAAAAAGTGGAATGTGAAACAAATGCATAGCAACTATTACACTGAACTAAGCCTGCCATTCCAACGAGGTGAATAATTTAAATTAAAAAAATCTTTTGAATGTTTAACACCTGGGTAGGCCTAGGCTTATTTGCTAACAATAGCTAATTATTACTATGTTATTATTTATATACCGCCAACAAGTTATGCAGCGCTTTACAATGGGTGGACTAACAGACACGTAATTGTAACCAGACAAGTTGGACACACAGGAACAGAGGGGTTAAGGGCCATGCTCAATGAGCTTACATGCTAGAGGGAGTGGGGTAAAATGACACAAAAGGTAAGGATAGTATTAGACTAATGATCGTTGCAAGAGAGGAATCAGACGAGAGCTATTAACAGTGTAACCCCTTAAGGACACATGTGATGATTCCCTTTTATTCCAGACGTTTGGTCCTTAACCCCTTAAGGACCAAACTTCTGGAATAAAAGGGAATCATGACATGTCACACATGTCATGTGTCCTTAAGGGGTTAATTCATATGCTTTTATGAAGAAGTGGGTTTTTAACGATTTTTTTGAAGGAGTGGATACTGGGTAAGCATCTAACGGAGGAGGGAAGTGAGTTCCACAGGAACGGTGCAGCCCTGGAGAAGTCTTGAAGGTGAGCATCAGAGTTGGGAGTACGGACAGAAGATAGACATAAGTCTCAGCCGGGGATGTTTTAGCCTCAAGCCAAACAAAGCATTTGCCTTGGGCGGCAAAAAACAGCTCAGGGGAAAGTGCTCCCTTGCCGGCTGGCCACCCGCCCAGCAGCCACTGGACCCCAGGGAGAGGGAGAACCCCCAGCATTCCCAAAGGTAAGGAGGCTGGGGGGTTAAATTAAAAAAAAGTGAGTGTTTTAATGTGAGAGTGTGTGTCTGTTAGCTAGTGTATGCGTATCTGTCAGTGAATGTGTGTGTGTATTTAGAAGACGGGGAAGGGTTGGGTAGGAGTGGGGGTGGCGCGGGGGGAGCCTGAGTTTTGTCCTGCCTATGGCAGCACAAAACCAGGATACACCACTAGTCTCTGCAGATTAAAAAATAGATGTTTCCTATTGATTATTAACAAATTATCAATAGCAAACACCTAGCTAATCAAATGCCTTATAATTACCAACAGGAATTCAAACCGTGTGCAATCAGTAACCTTTTCCTACAGATGAATCTTTCCTGTAACAGTAGAAAAGAAAGCTCTTAGCCCAAATCTTACACAGTTGAAGCTTCTGTAAAACTCTCCAGAATATCTCCAACTACACACTTAGAAGCAACACTTAGATGTAGCAACCAAGCTATATTAGCCAAGCAATAACACTCAGAACCACAGGCGGATGCGTATTAGGGACTTTAATTTGTGGCTTGGTGAATGGTGTCGGGAGCAAGGATTTGGCTTTATTTCTCATGGTAGCTCTGTTTGGAATGGAAATAAACTGTACAAAAAAGATGGTTTGCATCTTTCTCAAAAGGGAACAAATGTTCTCAGTGAGCAGTTCAGAGGTTTTGCTAGGAAGTATTTCAGGGCCGGACTGGGGATACACAGCAGCCCTGGAAAAAAATCTATGCCAGCCCCATAAGTCATTGTGTCGTGTGTTTATAAATTAGTAACTGGAGCAGGAGAGTGGAGTGCAGGGGAATGTGGGTGTGTGAATGCAGATTAGAAGGGGTTGAGTTGCCAGCCAGCTGTGAAACATTATGATCCACCTCAAATGCTTGTGCACAGTATTTTTTTTAAATTAATTTGAGTATGTACACAACTTCAATTTGTGTGTATGCAGGTGCATATTTGTATTGATATGTATGTGTGTGTGTGTGGGTGTGTAAATGCAGGGCCATATTTGTATGTAGTTCGTGTGGATACAGGTGCATATATATGGAGCATGTCATTGTGTTTGAATGTAGGGACGTGTGTGGGTACAGTCTGTGTGTGAATGCAGGGATGTGTCTGGAGGTTTGATGAGCGTAAAGGTGCATAAGTGTGTAGTTGGTCAGTGTTTTTGTGTATGGTGGGTACTGACTGTCTGCATGAATGAAGTGGTGAATTTGTATCCTTCATTGTCTGTAACCCATTCCTATCTCAAATAGCTAGTAGCCAATTACTGCCCCATAGTTTGGAGTCGCCCCCCCCCTCTATTTCCCATAGGCAGAAGAAGAAGCCTAGTGTCTGCCCTCTATAGTTAGTAGCCCATTACGTTCCCCCCATAATAGCCTACGTGCCTCCTCTTCCCCATAGATAGTACCCAGTCCCCCCCCTATAGAAGCAACCTACTCACCTCCTCTCCAGCATAGATAGTACTACATTCTCCTCCTAACCCCATTTCCCACCCATAGATAGTATACATTCTACACCCCCTAGTCCACCTCCCCATAGATAGTATCCAAGTCCCATACCCCCATGGAGAGTACACCAATCCCCCTCCTCAGAGATAGTGCCCCAACCCCCCATCTCATAAATATAGTGCCCCAATCCCCATCCTCCTCCCCTTTGTCTCTAAAACAAGTAATTGAGGAGCAAACTCGAAATGAGGCCATACTAGATTTAGTGTTAACAAATGGAGATTTGGTATCAGATATTACTGTAGGTGAATGTTTAGGATCCAGTGATCATCAGTCAGTGTGGTTTAATATAAGAACAGTGACTGAGTCACACCACACAAAAACAAAAGTTTTGTGTTAAAAACAGACTTTTCTAAAATTAGAATATGTGTAAAGGAGTAATTATCAGACTGGAGCAATTTAAATAGAGTCCAAGAGAAATGGGATTATTTAAAAGTTGCACTGCTGAAGGCAACAGAAAATTGCATTAGGCTTGTCAGTAAAAGCAAAAAATTAAAGAAACCACTGTGGTACTCCCCGGATGTGGCCAAAATAGTAAAAAACTAAAAGTTAGCATTTAGTAATTATAAAAAAAAAAACACAGAGTGAGGAAGGCAAAATGATTTATGAGATTAGGCAGAAAGCTAAGCAAGTTAGAAGAGCTTCCAAATCACACACAGAAGAGAAAATAGCACAGTTAGTAAAAAAAGGGGGCAAGACATTTTTTAGATAAATAAATGAGAAAAGAAAAGTAAAACAAGGATTAGCAATCTCTGCGGCGGCATTCCCACATGTCAAGGGGAATGCCGCCGGATACATACCTGTCTGGTACGCTCATGCCCGGGAGCGGTCTGGAACGGTGGGCACATCTCGGTCCGGCTGCATTCCCACATGGTTATGGGAATGCCGCCCATCACTCACCCCCGGTGATGGCTGCTCCTCCTCTCACAGTGGCTGGGTCTGTAATCATTAGAGACGCCAACCGCTGCAGCTTTGTTAGATTTAAGGTTTTTTTAGTTAACCCTTAAAGTGCCATTTCATTATTGACCTGTGGGTGTGCCACACACACGCCCACGAACACATGCTTCTCTGCAGCGAATCAGGGAGCACCTTAGACTATATAAACCTGTTTTGTCCATTTCTCTGTGCCCTGTCGTGGTTTCCATTGTGGTTATCCGAGAGAGTGTTTCTTGTGTGTATTGATTCTTGTGTATTTGACCTTGGCTTTCCTTCTGACTATCCGATCTCTGTATTCCTTGACCTTTGGCCTGGCTCCTGACTATTCTGATATCTCCATTCCTTGACTCGTGGCTTGTTCATCATTTACGTTATTTCTTGTGTTTTTTTCCTTTATACGTTAAATCCGGCCATTCTAAGCCCCGGTAATACGTTTTAGGATCTTCCTTTATATTAAGTTCTGCGTGTTGGGCATCAGCTATTCCTGACACTCTGGGTTTTAAAGGATTAAACAAGTGTGATGAATTCCAAGATAGTCCCTGGGAACCACCAGATGATAAAAATAAATACATTTCTACATAAGCTAATTAACAAACAAATTGAACATGTTCCTTTAATAATTATCCTGTTTATCCCTTCACAAATCTATTATAAATTTAGGAAAATAAGAAACATTTTCACCTTGGAATTAAATCTAGGTTCTTTTGCAACAAAAATATAATTTAACACCATAGAAATATATATCAAGTTGTAGGAAATCTCTTACAGTTTCACATTTTATTGATAAACCGTATAAGGATGAAAACGGCTGATGTGACCTGTGGAAAGCATTCAGAATGTTTGAGTGGCGATGGGGTTTGCGACATGTCCCGCACGTTACACCGGCACTAAAGGCACTTTGGATGGAAAGGTAACACTGTTTAAGAATTTTGCATTCAGTTGATAAATTCAAAAACCATTTAAGTGCAGTTCACGTGTTCTTTTCTAAATCCAGTATTGAAAGTGGAATAAAACAATAATGATAATATTGGAAAAAAAGAAGACAAACATTTCTTTAAGGTGACAGACTGCAGAAAGAAAGAAAAAACACATCAAAGCAGAAAAATCAAACTCAGAAAAGAAAACGCACATCATGAATAAAGTTCTAAACTCAAAACTCCAGTTCTGGGATGTCAGTCCGTGCCAAGTTAAACACAGCTATTGGTAACATAAGCCATCTTGCAAGAAAAGGAAAAAAAAAAAAAAACCGATTTAAATCGATGTAAAATCCTCCTTTTCAAATAAAAAATATGTATATATATAAAATAAAAATTGCACTTGTAAGAAATTGACCAATAATGTTTTTTTTTTTTGATTTGCTTATAAGGTGAGAAAATAGACAGCTGTGACATAACCCCTGCACTGCAGACAGGCAGATAGTGGTACAAAAACAATTATCCCCAGATTAGATCTGACCTCCCTTCACAAAATGTGCAGTGGGAGGTACAACCAATCGATTCCAATGGCACAACAGGAAAAAGAAAAAAGAAACCGCTCCACTTGCTGTGGATTTCACAGCATGAAAAGTCAGCAACACTGAATTCAATCTTTGGTTTTTCCATTTTCTGATTACAGGAAGGTAGACAATGAGACAGCGTTCCTGTATTCCTGTAGTCACTGCTCCTGTGTTAGATGCAGGAGTTGGTGGAGAGTAGGGCACAGTTGGTCAGAAGATATCTGGCTCTCACGTGTGGCGCTTTACATGTTTGTCTGAGCCAATGTCCACCGTGATGTTTGTATAGAGTGGTAGAAGCTCTTTCGATATAAATGTGTACTGCAGGGAGTTCATGCCATCTTGTTTCCATGTCCGTCGAGTCTTCGCCAACAGATTGAACCTAAAAGAAAGCAGATAAGAATTCAGGACACAAAGCTCATTCACGGGACTTGAGTTTCGATATTGTTATTGCAGTGCTTATTGTTAGTCTTACACAACAAGTTGCAATGGGTCAAACGATCAGAATGAAATCTGCAGTTCTAAAATGACACAGTGGCTATTACAGATCAATGATTATAAAACCCTGGTCTGGCTAGAGAATGTTTCAGTGGGTCCCACGCCACATTGTATATTCCCCAAGGCTATATAGACCCTGCTGGGAAGTGGAAAAAAAAATGTTTTCCAATAAGAAAGGCACTGAAGTTGGGTCCATATCAGAAGAGTAAAGAACCGCTGTCATAGGTCATAAAATTATAATTATATCCTAACATAATCTATATATTTCTCAGGATAAAACAGCCTTTTATTTTTACATTTAGCAATATAGGCTTTGTATAAATATTATTTAATCTAAATATTAAGCAGTATTTATGGTCATTAATTGGGGTCTTCAAAAAACGCAGGGCACGATGACAGCTATTACGATATGGCCAATTCTCAAAGTGCATTATACCTAATTTATACAAACCGTTTGAGAAGGCATGCACTCTCAGTGTTTCGAACGTCCAGCCCGGCCATGTAGAATATACAAATCAAACAACAGGGACTGAAGCACTGTTAGCTCTCCATCATGTCAGATGGGCAGAGGACACTGTGATTTTTTTGTTCTCACCAAGTGTATTCATATGCACAAAATGGCAGCCACCTAGGAGCAATCAATTAGTCTGCGGTTTTGGTATGGATACATGGTGTTCTTAGTTCTAATTAGTCTCTGGGGTGGTCTCAGTTCGGGAACCTAACAAATTAACGAATGGAACAACAAAAAGAACGAATGACTAGGGAAGGCTGATAGAAGGGAGTACAATTAGCAGAATGGTGATGGGGTTATCCCTTCACAGACACTATGTAATGTTTATTTATTTATGGACACTATATAATGGTTAATTAATGTACAGACACTATATAATGTTTAATGTACAGACACTATATAATGTTTGATTTACAGACACTATATAATGTTTAATGTACAGACACTATATAATTAATTAATGTATAGACACTATATAATGTTTAATTAATGTACAGACACTATATGTTTACCGTATTTTTCGCTCCATAAGACGCACCTCACCATAAGACGCACCTAGTTTTTAGAGGAGGAAACCCAGAAAAAAAAAATATTCTGAACAAACTGTTCCATAGTGTTTCTTACTATGGGACAGTTTGTTTAGAATATTTTTTTTTCTCCCCTGTCCCATAATGATCTTTAACCCCCCTCCTCCCCTGTCCCATAGTAATTGTTAACCCTTCCTCCCCTGTCCCATAGTGATTGTTAACCCCTACTCCCCTGTCCCATAGTGATTGTTAACCCCTACTCCCCTGTCCCATAGTGATTGTTAACCCCTCCTACCCTGTCCCATAGTGTTCTTTAACCCCTCCTCCCCTTGTCCATTAGTGTTCTGATCCCATAGTGTCCCCCCCTCCCATTGTCCCATAGTGCACTTTCCCTCCCATAGTGTCCCCCTGCCCTTGTCCCATAGTGTCTCCCCCTCCCCTTTCTCCCATAGTGTCTCCCCTCCCCTTGTCCCATAGTGTGTCCCCCTCCCCTTTCTCCCATAGTGTCTCCCCCTCCCTTTCTCCCATAGTGTCTCCCCCTCCCCTTCTCCCATAGTGTCTCCCC
>OW240921.1:1479967-1515778 GCA_933207985.1 Pelobates cultripes | reverse complement strand
GGTAAGAATAAGAGGGGTAAGAATAAGAGGGGGGTAAGAAGAAGAAGGGGAGTAAGAAGAAGCAGGAGGGAGAAGAAGAAGAAGGGGAAGGCAAGAAGAAGAGGGGGTAAGCATTAGCGGGGAGCAATAAGAAGAAGGGGAGTAATAAAATGGCGAAGGGGGGGAGAAAGAAGAAAAGGGAGAAGAAGGGGGGAGTAAGAAGAAAGAAGGTGACAAGAAGAACAGGTGGGGAGTAAGAAGAACAAGGGGGGAAGTAAGAAGAACACAGGGAGGAGGGGGGTAAGAAGAACACGGGGGGGCAAGGAGAACACATGGAGGGGGGAGTGAGAAGAACACAGGGAGGATGGGGGGGATGAGAAGAGCACAGGGAGGGTGGGTGAGTGTGAGAAGAGACTGCTAGGGGAGGGTGGGGGAAAGGAGAGACCACTAAGGGGCAGGGGAGAGCTCTAAGGGACAGAAGGGACAGCTCTATAGGACAGGGGGCAAGACGGAGAGTTCTTTAACACTACTCGCGCACACACACACAATGCATCCCTATACATACACAGAAACACACAATGCATCCCTACAAAGACAGAAATACAACATGCTTCCCTTACACACAGAGAAACACACAATGCATCCATTACACACACACACACACACACACAATGCAACCCTTACATACAAAGACAATGCATCCTTTGCACACACAATGCAAACCCTTACACACACATGCAAACACACACACTGCTTTTCTTACATACACACAGAAACACAATGCATCTCTTACACTCAATGCACACACATACAGACACACACCTTGCATACAAACACAAATTCACACAATGCATCCCTTACATACAACCAGAAACACATAATACATGCCTTATACACAAATACACACTGCTTCCACTACACACAAACACACTGCATCACCTACACAAACTGGTATCCCTATACATTACATACCATAAGCACACATATTAGATCCTCTACAATAACACATAACACATCCCCTACACACTCCACTCCCTGTGAGCGAACTCATGGGTGGGTGGAACATATAAGTGGACTTATGAGTGGGCCTTGTGGGCATACTCACCGTCAGGCCCTGGGGCCCAGAGCTTGAGCTGTGTAAGGGGCCCCCCAAAAATGGAGCTGCTTCCAATTCTCCCAGAACATTGAATTTTGTGACTACAGTTGCAAACAGCCTCCAGAGATCCTGTTCTACACCAGACCAGTGGAGCCATCATCATCCTTATCTTGTTGTAAGTAGGCAATCTAGTACATTATTAGTGACACTAATCTCTAATTTACCTCATATTAAAGGAACACTATAGTCCCCAGAACGACTGCAGCTTAATGAAGTGGTTCTGGTGTCTATAGCCGGTCCCTGCAGGCTTTTTAATGTAAACATACGCTGTGGGCAGCACTGGTGTTAGTTCATATGGCAGATCATATGGGTGGGGCATTGTGATGTCACATGGGGGGCAGATCATATGGGTGGGGCATTATGATGTCACATGGGGGGGGCGGCAAAATTTTTCTTTTGTCTAGGGCGGCAAAAATCCTTGCACCGGCTCTGATCCTGGGCAGGTGCACCAGTCTACTGGTGACCCACAGGAGGGGAGTGCACTGATTGCACTGCACTCTCCTCCTGCCCAAACCAGTCTTTACCGCAGTGCAAGTGCCCTCTACCCCTAATTTACAGTGGCTCACACTCACAGCAAGCAGTGCCTGGAGCCCTTTGCAGAGACGGGAACAAAGAGGTTTGCGGCAGCTGGCCGTCCTGCAAGCATTACATTAACCAGCTGTTCCCCATGCAGCCACCGGTGCCGCTGTGCTGGGAGATTGTGATTACTCTTCACTTCCTCCCAGCCTACAGAGCAGCGCATGGGAGAGAGAGAGGAGGAGGCATGATTTAATCTTACAACAAATCCATTAAGCAAATCTTTATAAATTTGGGGGGATCAGCTCCGTTTCCACAGTTTATTGGTGTTTACTCTGATGTCTGTTTAATATTGAGGGATTTCTAAGTAGCAACATCAGTGTGTGTCAGCAGGGCCAGCCGTTGGGGTGTGCACGCTGTGCGGTCACGCAGGGTGCCATGACAACAGAGGTGCCCGGTGGCCAACACAGCTCACAAGTTGGGGACCCCAGCATATTCAATTTAAATGATTCGCTGGTGGTCCACTGGTGCGCACCAGCAGTAGGTGCAGTCAGATTATAACCTCTCCCTCGTGGTTCTGGCGCTCAGTTAGTGAGTCAGAGCACAGGCTCAGAGATTCTCAGCCTGTGCTCTGACAACATTGAAAGTCAGAGCCGTGAAGGAGTGGGTATTGCAAAGAGCTACTGATTAGCATGACATCAATATCCGTTATAAAACCAGGAAAAGGTGGGCATGGATGGTGAACTGATTTGGTGGTGCAATGGGCCACTTGACTGGTTTTGCCCCCCAGGCCTAAGGCTGCCAGCCCACCCCTGTATATATATATATTATCCTGTAGACTGTAAGCTCAGTTGAGCAGGGTCCTCATCTACCTATTGTTCCTGTAACATTTTGTAGTTGTCTCATTTATTGTAAAAATTTTATAATATTGTAAAGCACTGAGGAATAAGATGGCGCTTTATAAATACTAATAATAATAATAATGTATATAAATAAATATTTTCAAATCCTTGATATGCTACTACTCCACAAAAAATGGTGGTAAAGAAACGAATAATAAATAAATAAAGATTATGGCGTATTTTGTGCTCTCTGCAATTGTTTTATTATTGATAAGAGATGTCGCTTTGGGTTGGGGGGTGCAGTATATAAAATCATTATTATAAATAATAAAATTGCTTCATAATTCATAAAAACTGAATAACTAAAGGATTGTGTATAAAAGATACCGTCTGCAATATATTATTGATAATCACATAGTAAAAGATGACTGATGTTGCAAAATATATAATATATTGCATAGGGTTGTAAAACAAGGACAAACAAGAGACTATTTCGAGTGCATTTTGGAAATTATAGAAGGGTCCTACAGATCTGGATAGTGTGGTAGGTAGGGTTCCCCTATAACCAGGATCGAGGGAGACATCAGACTTGTGCATTTGTTTTTGGTTGAATTGCAATTTGTCTAAATTTAGTCTGATCGGTGTGTCGTCTGAGTTCCATAATTTTGAAGCGACATATGGCATCATAAACAAGATAATGACTAGTGCAATGGGCGACTATGTTTGCCTGATTCGGGATTCGCCGTTCTGTCCATAGTGTCAGAAAAAGAGATGATTTGTGGGGAAAAAAATATTGAATTAATTGAATGATGGGTGGAGGAACAGCCACTAAATGTGTTTTATTCACAGATCAAGTGACAAAAGGTAAAAAAAAGGGAGAAGTGAAAAAATCTCTCTCTATATATATATTTCCTGGCCATAGGCCATGACAGCACAACAATGGGTAGTTTCTCTCTATCTCTAATTAGACAGGGACCTCATTAAAACAGAAGGTATTAGTAACCCCTCCTAGCCCTCCCACCCTCAGTCTAATAGACCATAAAGATCTTCAAGCCTCTATAGAAGCCATCAGCAGATGGATAGTCTTGGCTGTTTTTTAGGCTACTAAGCCCTAGGGATTACAGTACTTAAAGGTATGTTTGCTCTAGAGCCATTTCTCCCTCTTGAGCATCGGTGGCCAAGCTTCCCTGGAACTGGTAGGTATATGGCTGCTTGGTCCTCAATTAATTTGCAGACATTATTTTGGTACATTTGAGTTGGTCAATTTGATAATGTGCCATTAGTGGGCAATCAGTTTTTCATTTCGAATGTCCTCATGAGCTGTGTGTGTGTATGTTGTCAATTTGAGTTCATATTTTGGAAGTCTTGTATACTTCTTTCCCTCCCTTGGTTATTGCTTGGGTATTACCCATTGATATGCTTTTCCCCTCTATTTACAACTTTTTATCACTTAAATCAAATGGCATGAATTGCACCTATCTCTGCTCTGCAGTATTTAGACATAATGTGTGAATTGTGTTTATATCTTGTAGTACACTGGGGGCCCTTTTGGTTTGCCCTAATTATTTCCCTGAATACTTTTTGTATGGATATTAAGTCGAGCCAAACCACCATATGGCGACGATCAGATTACCCATACTAAATGGAGACATTAAAAGTGCATGGCATCGAACAGTGATGAATTTGAAAGGATCTTCCAAATGAAAAAAACAAAAACAAAACTTGGATTGCCCTTTAAACCATATAGATTATTTAGGCATTTAAACAATTAAAATGTTTGAAACGTCGCCTTTATCCAGCTCCGGGAGAAGTCCTAATTATGGACGATTTGTGACCAGATAAGTCTCAGAGAGGAGGATATCGACACACTGTTACAGACCGCCATTTGTAACTGTTATTTTATTTGACAAATTGTCCTGCTTCCCTGTGCTATGGAGAAGCCTAATTGCCAGCCTTCTGCCCCATGACTATGGACCTATTGTGTATGGCGATTTGACTGTATTTGTGGGATCTGAGTGCTGTTTGGATATATTGAGCGCTCAGATCCAAGCCATCTGGGGATAGGTTGAATGTGGGGGTTCTGTTCAGTATGATAGGAGTTAGGTATTTATGTGTCTGTTTGTGTCTTTTGCTAACATGTGGTTAATGGAGTCTGCCTTTATCCCTGGATATAAGTGGATTATTTTCCCCATTGTCTCCTGCATAGAGGGCTCTGTAAAACCGGTTTGGGCCAGAAAACCATGCTGCCAGCCAGGCCCCAAAAGATACTTTTGCTAACTTTTGAACCCCTTGTCTGATTTGTGCCATTTTTTAATATGTTGCTCCCCTGAATGGATTGATTCTAAATATGCAATTTATATGAAGATTGGATGTATGGTTTTAAAGTTACAGGGTATGGGTAAAAACTGTATTTTTTTACTATCTGTGATAATTATGTTAATCCCTTGTGTACCATAATTAGATCACAGGCAGAGGGGAGGATTTTGTGTGTAATTGCTGGGAGTGTTTCTGGAATGTACGGTTATTATTGGTTGTTGTGTAAAACCCTGTGGGTGGTCCTATCTCAGGGAAACCTGCATAAAAGAAGGTTCTTTGTGTGCCAATAAACAGAATGACTTGACCCTCTTACTTGCAGCCTTGACTCATGTTTGCAGGGGACAGCTATAATCACTACAGGGATTGCTATGCTCTTCATACTCCCTTAGCTACTGAGCTCTTGTAAGAGCTCTTGTTCCTGTTCCTGCTTCGCTCTACAGAAGGAAGAGGTTCACCTACTGGAACCGGGAGCCTGGTCGTAGGTCCAGGGTGGATAGCAGACGGCGAGATCCTAGCCCAGCAGCGGTGGTTCGTTGAGTCTGCAGTACTTATGGTGGTCTACGCAGTACTTATGGTGTCTATGGTGCTGATGGTCCTTTGGTGAGCGCTAGGAGCATCCTTTCTACGGTCCAACTTCCAGCCAGCCTGGAGGCAACCGTAACACACACGCTAGGCAATCACCGCAATCCACTAACAATCTTTCTCATAAAGAACATTTAAGCCAATGTTCCTGGCTGGATCTATCCTCCTTGCTGACCCAAGGCCCTTTTCCTCAATGCTTCTTCTGTCTCTATCTCTGTCCTTCTATCGGGAGATATAACCAAGTGGGTCCAGACAGCTTCTTCCGGCAGGAGCCTGGAAATGTATTAGAGCGTTGCCATGGTAGCCAGCAGCAACACTGATACAGTGCAGGCAAGAGAGACCAACTACCATCTCTCAATTGGCCGTGACTTTGCTTGCCCTGCCAATGTTCCCCTATGAGAAACACTCACTTCTGCTCTGAATTGTAGGGCTACTGTTGGCTACTGATTTGTCTGAATGGATATAAAATATTAGCTCCTCTTAGGAGACAATCTCAAACACACTGCTCCGTGCTGGTTCTATTTATAAGCTATTTGGGGGCACAAGGTGTAAATTGTAATCTGCTCAAATATAGGTATTCCTTCCTAGAGCTAAAAGATGACTGGAAATCATGGTTCAGGGCCAGCTGATACGTCATACGATGGGTATACTGACAGGTAGCGGATACATCATACGATGGGTATACTGCCAGGTAGCGGATACGTCATACGATGGGTATACTGACAGGTAGCGGATACGTCATATGATGGGTATACTGACAGGTAGCGGATACGTCATACAATGGGTATACTGACAGGTAGCGGCTATGTCATACGATGGGTATACTGCCAGGTAGCAGATACGTCCTTCGATGGGTATACTGACAGGTAGCGGATACGTCATATGATGGGTATACTGCCAGGTAGCGGATACGTCATACGATGGGTATACTGACAGGTAGCGGATACGTCCTTCGATGGGTATACTGACAGGTAGCGGATACGTCATACGATGGGTATACTGCCAGGTAGCGGATACGTCATACGATGGGTATACTGGCAGGTAGCAGATACGTCATACGATGGGTATACTGCCAGGTAGCTGATACGTCATACGATGGGTATACTGCCAGGTAGCGGATACGTCCTTCGATGGGTATACTGACAGGTAGCGGATACGTCATATGATGGGTATACTGACAGGTAGCGGATACGTCATACGATGGGTATACTGCCAGGTAGCGGATACATCCTTCGATGGGTATACTGCCAGGTAGCGGATACGTCCTTCGATGGGTATACTGACAGGTAGCGGATACGTCATACGATGGGTATACTGACAGGTAGCGTATACGTCATACGATGGGTATACTGCCAGGTGGCAGATACGTCATACGATGGGTATACTGCCAGGTAGCGGATACGTCATACGATGGGTATACTGACAGGTAGCGGATACGTCCTTCGATGGGTATACTGCCAGGTAGCTGATACGTCATACGATGGGTATACTGACAGGTAGCGGATACGTCATACGATGGGTATACTGCCAGGTAGCGGATACATCATACGATGGGTATACTGCCAGGTAGCGGATACGTCATACGATGGGTATACTGACAGGTAGCGGATCTGTCATATGATGGGTATACTGCCAGGTAGCGGATAGGTCATACGATGGGTATACTGCCAGGTAGCGGATACGTCCTTCGATGGGTATACTGCCAGGTAGCGGATAGGTCATACGATGGGTATACTGCCAGGTAGCGGATACGTCCTTCGATGGGTATACTGCCAGGTAGCTGATACATCATACGATGGGTATACTGACAGGTAGCGGATACGTCCTTCGATGGGTATACTGCCAGGTAGCAGATGCGTGACACGATGGATATACTGACAGGTAGCTGATACGTCATACAATGGGTATACTGCCAGGTAGCAGATACGTCCTTTGATGGGTATACTGCCAGGTAGTGGATACGTTATACGATGGGTATACTGACAGGTCGCGGATACATCATACGATGGGTATACTGTCAGGTAGCGGATACGTCATACGATGGGTATACTGCCAGGTAGCGGATACGTCATACGACGGGTATACTGACAGGTAGCGGATACGTCATACGATGGGTATACTGCCAGGTAGCGGGTACGTCATACGATGGGTATACTGCCAGGTAGCGATACGTCACACGATGGGTATACTGCCAGGTAGTGGATACGTTATACGATGGGTATACTGACAGGTAGCGGATACGTCATACGATGGGTATACTGCGAGGTAGCGCATATGTCATACGACAGGTATACTGACAGGTAGCGGATACGTCATACGATGGGTATACTGCCAGGTAGCGGATACGTCATACGACGGGTATACTGCCAGGTAGCGATACGTCACACGATGGGTATACTGCCAGGTAGTGGATACGTTATACGATGGGTATACTGACAGGTAGCGGATACGTCATACGATGGGTATACTGTGAGGTAGCGCATACGTCATACGACGGGTATACTGACAGGTAGCGGATACGGCATACGATGGGTATACTGACAGGTAGCGGATACGCCATACGATGGGTATACTGCCAGCTAGCAGATACGTCATACGACGGGTATACTGCCAGGTAGCGGATACGTCATACGATGGGTATACTGCCAGGTAGCGGATACGTCATACGACGGGTATACTGACAGGTAGCGGATACGTCATACAATGGGTATACTGACAAGTGGCGGATACGTCATTCGATGGGTATACTGACAGGTAGCGGATATGTTGTAATTATGTTCTGTATTCAATTCTTTGATAAACTCAGATATATGGGATCCTCTCGAAAACCTGGGCGTTGGGTAAATTTCTCCTAATCATATATGGATGGTGTGCTAAAGGACTTAAATTCCTAATATCCGCATTACATGCAGCAAACAGCAAAATGTATAGCACAATGGATGATGACAAATATTAACAAAAAAACTAAAATATGCATTGCACAATCTGAAAACACTTTTTATCTGTGCTTAGTAACACTCATGGGGTTACTCATTAAAGTCCGAAGGTCCCTATACCAAAGTGGGCAAAATTTCTCTCCAGACTTGTCAGAGTGCTCTGATTGGTTGATTCACTAGCCAACCAATCAGAGCACTCCTGGCCATATTGCTTTGATCGATTTACGATAGCTGGGATAGCGTGTGAACGACTATAAAAGGGCTTTTCCCTGCTAGGAGCTCATTCATGGTTGAAGATGGATTCTTTTTTGTTGTGGCTTTCATTTAGGATTTTAGGATTTTTTCAATTGGGCCTTTGTTTTATTTTCATTTATGGTGTCTGTGTTTATGGATTTTTGTTTGGCATAATTTGGGGCAGAAAAACAGGATTTTAAGTTTTTACAAGTTTTAGATTTTTTGCCCCCCTGCTATTATTCAGTAGCTAGACCCCAAGCCCCCCGGTGGGGTGGGTAATTGCATGTCCACCCCCATATTATAATTAATTAGGACCCCCACCCACTGCAAATAGTTCCTTAAATGATCAATTCACTTGCAAAAAGCGAGTGAATGATAACTTGTGAATGTGCATCCTGCCAGTGTATTCACTTTATCTTTAACTACCATGGGGTCGTTAATAAGTCTCCAATTCCAGTGCTGTAAATTGGTTCAGATGCAAAAATCACTGAGTTTCCAAACTCATCCATTTCATTTTACAGAATTGGATGGACCAACTAAATCCTGATGGCATTTATCTAAAGTAAATCTGCAAATTGCCAACGTGGTAGGGATTCGGTCCCCTTCACCAGATTTTGTCCACCCGATAATATCATCCAGTGGAATGTTAATGTATGCACACCAAATTCATTTCATACAGTAATTTGTATGGGGGATGCGCTAAGATGAGGTTGCTGCATTATGTGTTTTGTTATCACATTATAGTGTTAGTACATTTATTGCTCTCTAACATTGCCTTGGTACCTTGATGGAGTAGAAAATGGCCGCCATCCCGAGAGGCACACAGCAGCACAGAGTAGTAAAGATAGATAAGACCAGGTAATCATTCGGGGCAGGAACACGTATGACATTGTGTGGTGTTTGCAGCACATGCAGCTGTGGCACAGAATAGGAAAACGTGGGGATCTCCTGTGAAGAGTAGACAGGAATCTCAGTGTATGCTGGTGGAGGGTCAGATGGCATTTGGATACGAGTGATGGGAGTCAGCAGGTCCTCACTGGCAGCATTCCTGTTCCTTTGCTCCATATATAGAGCCAGATACCGGATACGTCATATGATGGGTATACTGACAGATAACAGATACGATGGGTATACTGACAGGTAGCGGATACGTCATACGATGGGTATACTGCCAGTTAGCGGATACGTCATACGATGGGTATACTGACAGGTAGCGGATACGTCATACGATGGGTATACTGACAGGTAGCGGATACGTCATACGATGGGTATACTGCCAGTTAGCGGATACGTCATACGATGGGTATACTGACAGGTAGCGGATACGTCATACGATGGGTATACTGACAGGTAGCGGATACGTCATACGATGGGTATACTGCCAGGTAGCAGATACGTCATATCATTGGGTATACTGCCAGGTAGCGGATACGTCATACGATGGGTATACTGCCAGTTAGCGGATACGTCATACGATGGGTATACTGCCAGGTAGCGGATATGTCATACGATGGGTATACTGCCAGGTAGCGGATACGTCATACGATGGGTATACTGCCAGGTAGCGGATACGTCATACGATGGGTATACTGCCAGGTAGCGGATACGTCATACGATGGGTATACTGACAGGTAGCGGATACGTCATACGATGGGTATACTGCCAGTTAGCGGATATGTCATATGATGGGTATACTGACAGGCAGCGGATATGTCATACGATGGGTATACTGCCAGGTAGCGGATACGTCATACGATGGGTATACTGACAGGCAGCGGATATGTCATACGATGGGTATACTGCCAGGTAGCGGATACGTCATACGATGGGTATACTGACAGGTAGCGGATACGTCATACGATGGGTATACTGACAGGTAGCGGATACGTCATACGATGGGTATACTGCCAGGTAGCGGATATGTTGTAGTTATGTTCTGTATTCAATTCTCTCAGATATATGGGATACTCTCAAAAACCTTTCAAGTTTATTCCCGAATTGAGGCACTTTTACTAGAAACATAACATTTTAAGAGACCGTTTTAGACAATCTGAAATATTCATCTCAGCCAGAAACTGGTCAAAATTTAAATAAAAACTGTTTAAAATTCTGTTCCGTTGGTCGCTGCCCTCCATCTGATGCAATGGAACTTGTATAGCCTTAAAGAGACAACGCACAACCAAATTAAATATTATAAAGAAAGGGTTTCCACAAGAAGATTAAATTGAAATGTCCTAATTTAAATGTAGGGTATTATAAATACGCTGGGTTACAGTGTGGGGTATATTATTACTGTGGGGTATTATAAATACGCTGGGTTACAGTGTGGGGTATATTATTACTGTGGGGTATTATAAATAACCTGGGTTACAGTGTGGGGTATATTATTACTGTGGGGTATTATCAATACCCTGGGTTACAGTGTGGGGTATATTATTACAGTGAGGTATTATCAATACGCTGGGTTACAGTGTGGGGTATATTATTACTGTGGGATATTATAAATAGCCTGGGTTACAGTGTGGGGTATATTATTACTGTGGGGTATTATCAATACGCTGGGTTACAGTGTGGGGTATATTATTACTGTGGGGTATTATCAATACGCTGGGTTACAGTGTGGGGTATATTATTACTGTGAGGTGTTATAAATACCCTGGGTTACATTGTGGGGTATATTATTATTGTGAGGTGTTATAAATACCCTGGGTAACAGTGTGGGGTATAGTATTACTGTGAGGTATTAGAATTACCCTGGGTTGCAGTGTGGGGTATATTATTACTGTGGGGTATTATCAATACGCTGGGTTACAGTGTGGGGTATATTATTACTGTGAAGTATTATAAATAACCTGGGTTACAGTGTAGGGTATATTATTACTGTGGTGTATTATAAATACCCTGGGTTACAGTGTGGGGTATATTATTACTGTGAGGTATTGTAAATACCCTGGGTTACAGTGTGGGATTTATTATTACAGTGAGGTATTATAAATAGCCTGGGTTACAGTGTGGGGTATATTATTACTGTGAGTTATTATAAATACCCTCGGTTACAGTGTGGGGTATAGTATTACTGTGAGGTATCATAAATACGCTGGGTTACAGTGTGGGTTATATTATTACTGTGAGGCATTATAAATACCCTGGGTTACAGTGTGGGGTATATTATTACTGCAGGGTATTTTAAATACCATGATTTACAGTGTGGATATATTATTACTGGGGCTATTATACTTACTCTGGGCTTGCATATAATCACCTGTTTGTATTGTGTGATTTCTGTTTTGTAGTTACTGGTAAGGTCCACAATCCTAAATTCACCAAAATATCATATCCATCGGGGCACATTGCAGGAAGGTCGGCTATGGGGGTAGGGAGGAGCACATTGCAGGAAACTGGTCCATGGGGGAGGTGGGCACATTGCAGGAAGCTGGGCTATGGGGGAACATTGCAGGAAGGTGTTGTAGCGGAGCTCCCTGTAGGGTATCTCCGCCAAGGACCGCTTCCTAGCTGGAACTGGTGAAAACTTCAGCGCTTCTGCCCCAGTCGCTGTGGTTTGAATGGGGTCCTCCTGGAGCCTCTTTGTTCTGGAACAGGATAGGGGACTAGCTCTTTTGATTTCTGGGGACTGTAACAAGGTGATGAGCAGTGGAGCAGTGATTAGCCCTTGCCCTCCCAGTAACTAGACAACACATACTTCTGGGACTACAACTGATTTTAATGAGCCAAACTCAGCCTTTTATGCACAGACCCACCAGGGGGTCTCCATTGTAATCAACACAAGCCCCTCCCATAAATCTCTGTGTCTGGGAGATAATCACATTAAACACCGGTAAGCAAATAATGTCCCAGGAACAGAGAGACAAACACAAAAACATAAAATATAAAAATACCCCAAAACACCATAAAAACATATAATACCTGCCCCCAAAAAACCAATATATCCCCAAATAGCCCTAATCTGAGCGCCCAAGTTCCCCAACTAGCGCTCAGATCCATGCAGTGTAGGGGAAACCACATCTTGTTAAAGTTCTTACCGGCCGCACACATGGTTCTATGCCAAAAATAGTTCCAGGGTGTTTGGTGCTTTTGCTGTTCTACTTGCGGGATCTCCTGCGTCCGCAATACAGAGTGCTCCGCCTGGCTCCCAGGGAGCATTTTTTCCCCTTAGTCTCAGGCACCTTCCCTCCAAAAAGCGCTCTCCTGTCAGGTTGCAAAGTAGTTCAAAACCTCGGACCGAGTAGTCCGGGAACCGCATGGTCACCTCATGCCCAAAACAGTTCCAAAACATTCACGGCTAAGTCCCGCTGAGGTGACCGGGAACTAGGGTTGTCACCTTTCTTGGAAAAAAATACCGGCCATACTCATTTGCAAAATTAATTATGCATGCGTGACATCACAATATGTAAATCACAAGGAGTGACATAAGAGAACATTTTAAAAACACTTTAAAATCACCAAAAAACTACTTACAGTTTGATTCTGCTGTATAGAGTGATTCCTCCCACTGTCACCCTGTCTCACAGCGTAGTGTCTTCATGTCTGCCAATGTCTCCAGGTCTCCCAGTGTCCCCTAGTTTCTCAGTGTCCCTTAATGTCTCAGTGTCCCCTAGTGTATCAGTGTCCCCTAGTGTCTCAATGTTCCCATGTCTCCCAGTGTCCCCTAGTGTCTCTGTGTCCCTTAATGTCTCAGTGTCCCCTAGTGTATCAGTGTCCCCTAGTGTCTCAATGTCCCCATGTATCCCAGTGTCCCCATGTCTGTGTCCCCCAGTGTCCCCATATCTCCCAGTGTACCCTAGTGTCTCAGTGTCCTCATGTCTGTGTCCCCCAGTATCCCCATGTCTCTGTGTATTCCAGGATCCCCCAGTGTCCCTATGTCTGTGTGCCCCAGTGTCCCCATGTCTCTCCTAGTGTCCCCATGTCTCCCCTAGTGTCCCGTAGTGTTTCAGTGTCCCCGTGTCTCTTTGTCCCTCAGTGCCCCATGTCTCTCAGGATCCCCCCAGCATCCCCATGTCTCTCAGTGCCCCCTAGTGTCTTGCAGTGTCCCATAGTGTTTCAGTGTCCTCTTGTCTCTTTGTCCCCCAGTGTTCCCATGTCTCCCCTTGTCTCTCAGTGCCCCCTAGTGTTCCCATGTCTTCCAGTGTCCCATAGTGTTTCAGTGTCCCCATTTCTCTTTGTCCCCCAGTGTTCCCATGTCTCTCAGGATCCCCCAGTATCCCCATGTCTCCCTTAGTGTCCCCATGTCTCCCATTGTTTCTCAGTGCCCCCTAGTGTCCCCATGTCTTCCAGTGTCCCATAGTGTTTCAGTGTCCCCATGTCTCTTTGTCCCCCAGTGTTCCCATACCTCTTTGGATCCGCCAGTGTCCCCATTCTCTATGTGCCCCGGTGTCCCCATGTCTCCCCTTGTCTCTCAGTGCCCCCTAGTGTCTCCATGTCTTTCAGTGTCCAATAGTGTTTCAATGTCCCCATGTCTCTTTGTTCCCCAGTGTTCCCATGTCTCAAATTTCCCAGGATCCCCCAGTGTCCCCATGTTTTTGTGTCCCCATGTCCCCCAGTGTCCCCATGTCTCTGTGTCTCTCAGGATCCCTCACTGTCCCTATGTGCCCTTCCATTTGCCTCCCCCCTTCCCTCACTTACCTGAGCTGCTGGATGAACTCTCTGGCAGAGCTCCTCCACCACTGATCTGTGAGTAGGCAGAGGCAAGGAGATGCTGTAACTTCCAATCCCCGTCTCTCTCCATACACACCGGTGCTGATATTGAAGTCTAGTCTCAATTTATACTGGGAAAAATATTTGTATTGCGGGTATTACTGCAATAACAGCACTGGCGAGGCTGCCTCAAATACCGCCTGTGCTGCTAAAATACGGGCCAGGTGGCAAACCTACAGGGAACCCACAAAGTACAGATGCCAAAATTACTTAACAGGAAAAGTCAGAAAGGAGAGACCTAGATCTCAAAGCCCCACTCCAAATGGGATTAACCGAAAAACTAAGGAAACAGACACAATCGGAAAAGTTGGAGTGTACTACAAAGGGTATTGGGTTACCTATTTTATATAGTTAAATGTTAAATTTTAAACTCAACTTGTAGGGGAAACCCCGCTAAACTGTCAACTGCCCCGGTTGCCCTGCAATTTGTGTTTTTGTCCTGACATCCATTTTGTGTGTTTTCCCTATCTTGATCCTGTGTTTCCTTCCTTGGGTTTATAGAACTACCTGCTCACCTTTCGGGAGTACTGCCATGAACGGGACTCTGCTCCTCCCAAACGGGGACCACCATGAAATCCCATTTAGAATGTGGTTTTAGAACATTTGGTTTTAGAATGTTCGCACCCATTAGAATGTTCACATCAATTAATTAGAACACTGGCAACTCGCAACATAGTGTAAAACCAAGGGAAGTAATTAATGAGTGCTTTCCTGGGTGCCCACCATTCTTATATGCGAGCGCCAGCCAGAGGGAGCATTTGTGTCCCGAAAGGAGGCGCTTCCTTTGCCTGGTTCCACACAGGGACCTCGCAAAAGGTGGCTGATCGTGGCGGTTACCGTCGTGGGGGTCCCTGAGATTGGAGGGGACATTCTTTAGGGACAGTGGCGGAGGTTGGCAGGCTCTCTGTCACTGGGAGACAAAGAGGCAGGAAGTTTCCCACGCTATGACCCTCATATACAGAGACTTCAGGGAAGAAGACCCAGGGTAGTTGGAGGGCCACGGGAGGGGACACTAAGTGGCGGGAACAGGGGACAAAGGGAGTGCCCTGGGAGGGGTCACTGAGTGGCGGGAACAGAGGACAAAGAGACTGGGGTTCCAGTTCCATTATACGACCCCCTGGCAGGGGAGGACCCAGGCAGGGGACATTGTCTTTATTTCACCGCATGTGGCCAATGAAATTGTTGTTGTACCCCTGCAACTGTGTGTCGTCCAGTTACTGGGAAGGAAATGGGTCTGTTCATTTATGAATAGTGGAGGTAACCAGCCGGTTTACCCAGGGTCTGCTACAATTGGTGGCAAGCGGCGGGATCCTACGTCCCTGCTAACAAACCCATGAATTATAATTCCTTAAAAAGGCAAGCCCTACAAGACTTGCTGGAAGCAAGAGGGAAATTGGCCGGCAACTGTAACAAAAGCCGACCTGATTCCCGAGTTAATGGAGGATGACCAGCAAAGAATTGAGGAGGCTGCCTCACAGCCGGAGGGGGAAGAAGAAGCCTTTGCAGAATGATGAGGCAGCACTTGGCCTTTTACAATGAGCCTCCCACAGCAGAACTCCTGATCAAGCTCATCTGGCTCAGAAGCAGGCGTGTCTCCCACAACATCCGAGCAACTGCAGACAAATCAAAGTTGCCCCATACAGCCTTCAGGGAGTTCAGGGATGCAGAGAAGGGCATTGAAGACTTCCTGCAGGACTTTGAGTGGCAGTGCCTCCTGCTAGAATTCAACCAGGCAGACTGAGTCGCCATCCTGGGCAGCAAGTTGACAGGAAGGGCGGCAGAGACGTACCAGGTATTCCATAACTCTAGGGGCATACCGACGGAAGTTCAGAGGGACAAGAAAAGGGGAGAAGGACTTCCATACAGAGTGGGCATGCCGCATCCACCAAGCTGCCCAGAACTGGGTGGACTCTCAACAAGCGAAGTCCCCCGAGGAGGTGCTCCAGTTGTTTATGATGGAGCACTTCTAGAATAGACTAACCACCAAAGCCCAGGAATGGGTGAGGGATAGGCAGTCCAAGACGCTCACCGAGGCTACCAAGCATGCAGACAAGTATGCCGACACCCGACGGTCCCAACGCCCAGCTCCCCCGCCTGGCTACCGACCAGCCCCAAGACTCCTACCTCAGCCTCGCGGTCCCCTGGTTAGATCTATAAACTCCCGGTCCTGACCCGAACCAACCAGAACTGTTTCAGGTGCCACCAGCCTGGGAACTACCAGCGGAACTGTCCCCAGCCGCATCCACAACCCCAGTTTGTTACCCCAGTGGCTCCCCACCCACAGTGAGCAACAGTTCATTGCTACCAGGCTACCAGTCTGCAGTCCCCAACCTCCAGCAAGGCAACCTGGCCCTTCCTTCACAAGGTCAACCCCCTCCAAGATGTCCAGCTAAATGGTGCAGGGTCTGAGGGACATCGGAGCCACTCTGACCCTCGTCCAACTCCCACTCATCCCAGAGACCCAGAAGACAGGTGGGACTGTTACAGTCCGGGTAGCCAGAGGAGCTGCCTCCCACAGCCCGGGACCACCGTAATTGGTACACGGGAAATAGAAGAGTGACGGTCGGCCTTATGGAGGTTCTGCCTGCAGAGGTGGTCCTCGGCAATGATTTGGGCCACCTCACCTCCACCTATGTGTCTCTTCCAACTCCCAAAGAACCCACCCTGTGGTGACCAGAAACAAGCCCTCACCACCCGTAATGGACCGTTTCAGCACACAAGGGGTTAAAACCGTTTAGGCGATCGTCCCCTTTCAGAGATGCAGGCACAGCTACTGTAGAACACCCAAACACACAAACCACATGTAAGGAAATGCTCCAAACTCCCGAACGGCATACCATGTAACACTCCAAACTCATGAACTGGAACCATACGAATCGCTGCTAGCAGACGAATAGGAAAAGCATCCAAGCGGCAGACTGAGTCGCCATCCTGGGCAGCAAGTTGACAGGAAGGGCGGCAGAGACGTACCAGGTAACACTCCTAGCAATCAGTCTCTATCAGCATTCAGTAAATCCCCCCAAAGACGAGACAAGGCTCTGTGTTGAGGGTCAAGGAGTGGTCTGTTTAATGAGGTCTACCTGCCCAGTATTTATGCAGGTCTCCCACCTGATGGACACTCCCCTAGGGGACCAAATGGGAGACTGTGACAAAAGACAGACAGTCAGCAAAATAGGACACACAGTCACATTATATTCACACAATGCATCCTGGCTTCCTCCCCTCTGCCCTGGAGATAATTGAGAAGTAAATCAATTATCTCCCAGGACAAAGGCAAATCGCCATTATGCACGTGGGGATACCAATACATGAATTACTATTAAAATACACTATATGACACAAGTTACAATAAAACTATACATTTAACATATCCCCAGATAGCTCAGGTCTGAGCGCACATTATTAAGCGAATGGCGCTCAGACCACACGAATACAGTGTAATCGCCATGGAGCCAAAGTCTTCACAAAGTCAGTTCTCATACGAATGGGCTCCATGGGATTCCTATCTGGGGTATAACATAGTCAGGTAAAACTCCCGAACAACGGGCCGTTCGTGCACTCCCGCCGAACAAGAAGGGAGGTCGGCGGCTTCAGCGGTGTTCGCGCAAAACTGTGTCCGTTTTTAGTTCCATGAGTTAGGCGTCGAACACCGCTGTGCGTTCGCATGTTTAAAATGGCCGCGACCTCGTGTTCGGTATACGAATGGCGGCCACCCAGTAATTGTCAATTAAACTGTGGGTAACCGCAGCTTCTGGGAGGCTAATTTCCGGCACACTCCAGCTCCCAGGTGGTCCAGTCATTCGTGCGGTTGTTCAGTAGATTGAATCTACCGAACACCGGGCAGAAAATCACGAATAAGTATAAATACTTATACACGAATAAAATCACGAACAAAGTCTTTTAACATGGGGGCCATAATCCAAAGGCAGTAGGTGAGCAACCAGGCTTCTCCAATGCAATGTGGCGAGATTGCTCTCGTCACACCACCCAGGACGGCTCACACTCTGAGGCTCAGGTAGGCTCACCTAACTATTTCTAAACCCTAGTTTCACAGATAGGAAGAACCCCCCAGGGACCTCCCTGCCCCGAGGCCCCCTTCCACCTCCTGTACCAGGGTTACCCAGGCAAGCTCCCTAACCCCAGTGCCCAGGGAGTCTTCCCCTACCCAGAATCCGGTACCTTGGGATACCCTGGCTGAGTTTGAGAGGGAAGTTAGAAGAGACCCCATGCTCCAGGGTTATAGGGAATTGGCAGCCTCTGGGCAGGTGGGAAAAGACAGGGAATGTTTCACCTGGGATTAGGGGTTATTGTACCGCATAGCGGAGATCAGGAAGCCAGATACAGTTCCTACTACCACCAAACAGTTGGTGGCTCCCAGGAAATATTGGCAAGAGCTACAGAAGATAGCTCACGATATTCCCCTGGCCGGGCATTTGGGAAAGAGCCGTACAAAGAATCGGCTCACCAAAAGCTATTTCTGGCCAGGCATCTACAAGGATCTGAGGAAGTACTGCCAGACCTGTGATGTCTGCCAGAGAGTAGGGAAGAGGGGCAACCGGCGCAAGGTCAAGCTCTATGCCATTTCGGTCATTGAGGATCCTTTTGGCGGGGTGGCTGTCGATATCATAGGTCCCCTGGCCAAGTCTAGTCCCTCCGGGAAGAGGTACATTCTGACCGTTGTGGACTATGCCACTCGTGGCAGTGCCTCCTGCTAGAATTCGACCAGGCAGACTGAGTCGCCATCCTGGGCAGCAAGTTGACAGGAAGGGCGGCAGAGACGTACCCTGAGGCAGTCGCCCTGAGCAACATTCAGGCAGAGACTGTGGCCGAAGCCCTTATGTGGGTGTTCTCCCGAATGTGTTTTCCTCAGGAGATCATCTCGGATCAGGGCACGCAATTTACTGCCAAGATAATCAACCAGCTGTGGAGGTTATGTGGCATTAAATTCATCTGAAGCGCCCCCTATCATCCCCAGACCAATGACTTGTGCGAGCGCTTCAATGGTACGTTGAAACAGATGCTCCGTACCTTTGCAGAGACCCGCAAGGATTGAGAAAGATTCCTGCCACATATCACGGTCTTGTGATAACCCAACACGCAGAATGTAAACCCACAGAAAACCCAAATACGTAATACCAAACCTTAGCATGGTTGGGTTTAACATAAGAGAATAGAATAGTCCAAGAATAGCCATAAGTCAGGATAACAGAAATCAGGAGAGTGATTAAGAGTAGCCGGGTCAGGATACCAGAGATCAGGAGGTCAAAAGTCAAACGAAGTCAGGGAACCAGAAAACAGGTATGTCAAAAAAGCCAAGCCGGGTCAGAACACAGGAATAACAATAATAAAACTATAAGAAGAGCGAACTAGCACTAAAGGGACCACAAGGAACCCCAATAGGGCAAGGAACAAGACAGAAAACACCCCTTTTATGAGGGAGTGTCTTTTGCTTTACGCCTCCAAAACGTTCTTGTGGCAAAAGTGACTTTGTCGTTCTTGTGGCAAAAGTCACCAGTGGTTTTTGGAGGGGCCAGTTTGCCAGCCTCCTGCCTTGTGACTATGACCATGTGGTGAACTGGGAGTTAAAGATACTGTTTCTGCCTCTTCGACTTCTAACTGGAACAGATTCAAACTTTCGAAGTGGCACTTCGGCTACAGTCAAAATGGCATTTCGGCTACAGTCGAAGTGGCCGCCATTCGAACATGTGGCAGCAGCCATCTTATTTGATCGAACGTGTTCAGCGGTGTTTTGTCGTCGAGTTCATGGAACTCAAATCGGACACATGATGGCACAAACACAGATGAAAAGTTACCTTCCAGGGAACTTTGACAATTCGAACGGGAGTCGAATGGCGTTCGGTGAGTCGAATGTGTGAACATTTCATTGGGTGCTGGGGAGGTCCTCGTTCGGGAACCCTGTGCTCCTATGGGGTCCCCTGCACTACCGTCCGCACAACCACTCACACTGGCACCAGGCCTGGAAGGGAGCATTGCCCTGGCAGGCCTGCTATGCCGCCGAGCAGCACCCCCCTTGCCCCTGGGGCCTGCTGCCCCTGCTGGATTACTGCCACTTGCCTGCATACCGTCGGGCCCTCCCAGGTCCTGGCTTGCACAGGCTCCCGCCTGCTCCCGTTCCCATTCACGACCTCCATGGGGGACATGCACACCACGGTCCCCCACATCAAGTACTCCACCTAGGCCAACCCCATGAACTGCAGGTGCCTTCAATCCGAGCGCAGCCCCGTCCGATGAGCCTTCCACTGCGCTAGTGCTCCACCGCCGGGCATGAGTATGGGCCGGCGGAGCCTGCCCAGCGTCTCCAGTACCGGAACCAGCGCCCGCAAGGCCGCCCGCGGCTAACCCCTTCCCTGTCCCGGCACTCACCACATCCACAGGACCTGGGCTCAAGCATTGCGCCGCCTCCCACCCTCATAGATCTTTTGCTTGAGGATGCTTTGCAGCATGAGATGGTGCATTGTCATGAATGAAGATGATTTTATTACGGAAAGCATAGTTCTTCCTTCTGTACCAGGGAAGAAAGTGGTCAGTCAGAAACTCCACATACTTTGCAGAGGTCATCTTTACACCTTTGGGGACCCTAAAGGGGCCGACCAGCTCTCTTCCCATGATTCCGGCCCAAAACATGACTCCACCACCGCCTTGCTGACGTCGCAGCTTTGTTGGAACAGGGTGGCCGTCCACCAACCATCCACTACTCCATCCAACTGGACCATCCAGGGTTGCATGGCACTCATCAGTGAACAGGACTGTTTGAAAATTAGTCTTCATGTATTTTTTCTGCTTGTGAGCATTGGTTGGTGGTGGACGAATAGAAGGTTTATGCACAGTTGCAAGACTCTGGAGGACTCTACACCTTGATGTCTGTGGGACTCCAGAGGCACCAGCAGCTTCAAATATCTGTTTGCTGCTATGTAATGGTATTTTAGTAGCTGCTCTCTTGATCCGATGTATGGATCTGGCAGATATCTTCCTCAATGTGCCTTTATCTGCACGAACCCATCTGTGCTCTGAATCAGCTACAAATCTCTTAATAGTGCGATGATCACGCTTACGTTTTCATGAAATATCTAATGTTTTCATACCTCGTCCAAGGCATCAAACTATTTCACTCTTTTCGGCAGCAGAGAGATCCTTTTTCTTCCCCATATTGCATGAAAATGGTGCTCTGCTTAATAATGTGGAACACCCTCCTTTAGTAGTTTTTCCTTAATTTGGGCTCACCTGGCAATCTAATCATCACAGGTGTCAGAGATTGTTTTCAGTGATCAAAAGAGCCCTGAGACACAATGCCATCAATGAGTTAAACTAAAAAACTAAATATTTAATCTTTCTGACACTTAACTAGAATTTGCATAATAATTTGGAACAGGGTGTAGACCAACAGCACAGCCCAATTCTGTGGAACTATTTTGGGCATGAAAGCCATGCTTGCGGTCAGTCAAAAGAGACTTCCATAAAACTTTTGAACCCCTGCTCTGATCTGGGTGATTTTTGGATATGTTGTTCACCTAGATCAGGGCTATCCAGGGATTTATGGGGATATGTTGTAGTTTTGGGGTATTTGTGCATTTTGGGTAAAAATGGGTATTTTCTGCCTGTGGATAATTGTTATTCCATTAGCTATCTTAATTATATCGCAGGCAGAGGGGAGGGATTGCTGACTGTATGTGGGAGTGTTACTGTGATAATTATTGTTCCCATTGGTTTTTGTCCCTTTTGTCCCTGTGTTCCATCAAGTCCAGGGGGTGTGCTTCTGGCCTGAAAATGTGTATAAAAGAAATGCCTTTGTGCTCAATAAACCAGATCTTCTTACTCGCAGCCATGTCTCGTGTTGTAGGGAACAGCTATAACTGCTATATCACTGCTAGCTCTTGTAAGAGCTCTCTTCAGCTATACAGCTATACTCTCCTGGAGGAGAGGTCCTTCCCACAGCTATACCCTCCTGGAGGAGAGGTCCTTCTCACACAGTTCTGGATCCAAAGGTTGGACCAAGCTACGGCGGTTCATGGAGTCTGCGGTGGCTACTGTGTCCGGTGCGGTGCTGATGGTCCTTGAGCAGCACTAGGAGCATCCGTCGGCAGAGGTACCCAGCCAGGTTACAGGCAGCTCCGTCACACATACATATACGGTTACACAGATATTCATGCACATTAACACAGATGCATATAAATACACCACCACAATCACACAAATTCCTATAGACACATACACACATATAGATACACACTGACATATACACACATGCAACCATACACACACAAACTTTGATACAGATACAGATACAAACACTGACATAAAAACACACACCCTGACAGACAGATGTGTGCGCTAACATAGACACAGAAGCACATTGACATATATATATATATATAAACACACAGATTCACACCCTGACACACACACTCATACACATACTTACACTGGTACACATACACACACACTCATACACCATACACACACACTCATACACATGCACACTGTCAGGATCCTATCCTGACAACTGAAATCATGTTTAAATTCTTCTGTTTTATTTCCTACAATTACAGTTTTCACCACTAGTGGCCTCCCTAACCACTAGTCACCTCCGTCACTCTCACCTGCATAGCATGATGGTCCAAATCTGCTATAAGAGGATACATTCCGACTAAATCAAGTTGCCTTTACATTGAGAGAAGTTGTGCTCTGAGCCTGACAGGTCTTCTGCTCCTGGCTCTTACTAAAGAAAACTTACTCCACCCTTACCTTTCCTTGTGAGGAGCCTGCTTGCCAGCCTCCTGCCCACCGACTATGGGCCAGGTCAGAGACTGTAAAGAATAGAAATAATAATAATCCAAATGACTTATCATAAATCCAGTATGGTGCAATCCACGCTCATAGGAAGGACTCTTGAAATACAATAAAATGGAATCGGTCTTCACGGGTATGTACTTGAAATTCAGTGAAGCATATGGGGAAAGAAAACACAGAAACAGCGTGGATTGCCCCATACTGGATTTATGATAAGTCATTTGGACTATTATTATTTTTATCATTCTTTTTAAGGCGCACGCTTTTCTGTTTTGTGTTATTTTGATTTATATTTATTGTTAGGGGATTAGAGGGGATTCCCCTTTTTCCTTGAGGTGTGCAGACGTGTACTCTGTATAAATATTTATTCTCTGTGGCAGCATAGCATTGACTCTTCTCTTTGATTTATTTCAGTGACTGTAAAGACCCATATTTTATTCCCCCTGGTTCTGCACTTTCCATTCGTACGCCTAGAACCGGACCTGCATATAAGGCCAGTTGTGGATACCATTATTGTATTCCAGCTTGTAATCCCAGAACTATGTGTCGTCTGGTAACTGGGAGGAGAAAGGACTATTCTTTAATCATTGTTCTAGTGTGGAAGATTTAACAGGGAAAGTCCTTGTAAGGACTAGAGCTCCCAGGACTGAGTGTCGTCCAGTGCCTGGGGGGTGGCTTCCAGGAGAGAGCGGTTCCAGGGCCCCAGTCAAGCCACGGCGACTGTGGGCAGAAGTGCTGCAGTTTGTCCCCTGTTCCAGCTAGGAAGCGGTCCTTGGCGGAGGTGCCCAGCCAGGGGTACAGGAAGCTCTGTTACACTTACCTTCAACCATCCTGATTTATTCCAACATGATCTCCAAAACGAACCAACTTTATTTCTATACTGGACTTTGTTTTCATATTGATTTGGTTCCAACCTACCTGGATATTACAGAATTTCCTATTATTTGCAGGTATCCTAAAAGACCCTGAAACTGCAGTTCTGATTTCCAAGCAAAGAAGCCGATCACCTCAATTGCTGCCTTAACCTGTTTTACTTTATCCTTTATGTTCTGTTTAGTTCTATCTAATTGTATCTCTGTTACCTTAAACTTGCTTAGGGCACATTGCCTAAACCTTCTCTTCTGTTCCTTCTATTAACACTAACCTATAATTTCCTGTTACTTTATAGTCCTGGGCTTATTACCTAACTCTTGTTTTCTGTTACCCCCTAATATTCTTACCTGCAACTCTGTTTATAGGTTCTACGTTCTCTATTTCTCTATATGTATCATTCCATTCTCCCCCTTGCCTTTCTACTCTTATTATTTCTTGTCAAACTATGTCTAATAATTCCAATAAAGTACCTGACGTCAACCCCGGCATACGTCTCCTCTCTGGCCTGCGTAGAATCATGACACACTCACAAGTGATTTTTTTTTTTTATATATCCAGCCATCCTCCTGTTAGCATACCTTGTGTGTCCAAGATGGTGGCTTGGAGTCCTGGTCCTGCTGCTGGGGGAGTGAAGGGGTCTGGAGCTCTTCGTGCTCCTCATGCTGCAGCTGCCTTCTATCCCTCCCGCACTATCTCCCTGCAGCATTCTGGGTGGAAGTGACAGGCTGTCACTTCCTCCCAGCCGGCCGAAATTACAGGTGCCCGGTCCTTTAAGACCGCGGCACTCGACCATGTCCCTGTTGAGCAGTAATGTGTAATGGACCGTTTTGCCCACAAGAGGATAAAAACCGTTTAGGCGATATTCCCCTTTCTCAGCTGCATAGACAGCTACTGCAAGCACCAATCTCCCGAACTGGAACCACACGAACACTGGAAACAGCCGAACTGGAGACACACGAATAGCTGTTAGCAGACGAACAGGAAAAGCCCCCAAGCGGCTTACACTCCTGGCAATCAGTCTCTAACAGCATACATTAAATCCCCCCAAAGACGAGACGACACTTCATTTTGAGGGTCAAGCAGAATCTGGTTCACTGGGGCTAACTGCCCGGCTTTTATGCAGGTCTCCCACCTGGTGGACACTCCCCTAGGGGACCAAATGGGAAACATATTGGCACTTAGCCAATCACATACATACACCTTTAAACACTCCCACAATTACATCACAATCCCTCCTCTCTGTCCTGGAGATAATTGGGAAGTAATCCAATTATCTCCAAAGACAGGCAAAACTCCATTAACCACATGGCAGTAACAATACAGTAAAAGACATAAAATTACATACAGTCACATTTATTACATAAAACATATACATTCTACATATCCCCAGATAGCTTAGATCTGAGCGCACATTACTACCGAATGGCGCTCAGATCACATGCATACAGTTCAATCGCCATGGAGCCAAAGTCTTTCCCATAGTCTTTCGTTACACGAATAGGCTCCATGGCTTAGCTATCTAGGGGATGCTGTTCATCTGGCGAAACTACCGAATGAACAGTCATTCGGTTCTGCTTACCGAATGGGAAGGTAAGGAGGCTGGCGGCTCAGCGATGTTCGCGCCAATAAGTGTCCGTTTTCAGTTCCATAGTTTGGGCGCTGAACACCGATGGCTGTTCGGGAGGTAAAATGGCTGCTGCCACGCGTTTGGCAGATGAACAAAGGCCACCCAGCGTTCATCAATTAAGCTGCGGTTAACCGCAGCTTCTGGGCGGTCAATTGACGACACACTCCAGATCCCAGGTGGTACATCGTTCGGTAGTTTGTTCGGTAGATTGCATCTACCGAACACCCTGGCAGAAAGGCATGAATAAACCTTTTAGCAGGGAAAATAACAGCTCTGAACTGCAGGGCCATAATCTAAAGGGAGCAGGCGAGCAACCAGGCTTCTCCAGTGTACAGTGGCGAGTTTGGTTCCGCCACATAATGTTTCCCCTGTGCTATGACTATACATTATGAAACATTCTGTGGCACCCCTGTGTGCACTTCGGCCCACAGTTTGGGAACCGCTGTTTTAGACTCTATCTATTCTTCTTAAGACCTTGTGAATCTGCCCACGTACTGTAAGAATCACTTGATACCAAATGAATTTAGCCATTTACTTTGAAAATCTGCTCAAGTTTGTCTTTGTGTGTTGTCTGTGTGCCTGTATCTTTGTGTCTCAATGTGTGTTCGTGTGTGTCCATGTTGATGTCTTAATGTGTGTGTTGTGTGTTTGTGTGTGTCCATGTTGGTCTGTCAATGTGCGTTTTTGTGACTGAACACTAGTGCCAGTAATGTTTTACCTTTATGTCAATAATGAATGAGCATATTTTCATCCTCTGTCATTGATACGGTATCGCTCGTACACTATACTGTTTCCATTTTAGCTTTGCCTGTGTAGTGTTTCTTGGTTTAGGTAGAGAGTGATGTATCAAACAGCTGTTACCTCCACAGCTGTGTTAGCCGGAATTAAACATGAATAAGCTCTGGGGATGCTCGTGGCGGCGCTTTGTTCTCCAGACTGTCAGGATGACTAGTTGATCCAGCATGCATAAATAGTATCACACCTAGGACCAAGCATAATGTCTCACTGGACCTTAGAATGGCCGGACTTAACGTACCCAAGAATAGTCAAAATACTTGCAGAGGTTAGGGATACAGAATGAGACACAACAATTAGGGAAAGACAAAAGTCAAGGATGCCAGAAATCAGGGAAAATGTAGCCAAGGTCAATAACCAGAAATAAGTACTCAAGAACACACTCTCGGAAGACCACTAAGGGAAACCACGACAGGGCAATGAGTAGAACGGAAAATTAGTTTAACCCCTTAAGGACACATGACATGTGTGACATGTCATGATTCCCTTTTATTCCAGAAGTTTGGTTCTTAAGGGGTTATATAAGCCTCCTGCAAATCCGATTGGCCGTACCAGACCTTTGACTCCAAAATGTGCATGTGCATTGCAGGATAGATGTTCTGGAAAATGACCTGCGCCCAGCAAGCCCCAGCTACTTTATTCCATTCACGTGTTTAATAATCAGATTAAAATGTGTCAAACTTCACTTATGAGGTTTGCCACTGCCATGTTTCATTTTCATTGTGTTTGTGGCTATCCTGGCACCGTCAGGGCACAGTATGCAAATTAATTCAGTGCTGTGCACATTCTTGCATGTAATCCAATAGCGCTATGAAAGGAATGGCTGGAACTGGCATGATTGTAAGTGTGCTACTTACCGGTTGTACCTATACTGTAATACTTATCTCTGTAAGTGCTTGAATGGCATTTACTGGGACAATGAAGAAATGTCACTTGCATGCTATAACAGTTCCATTTTAATATATTCTGACTTTACAATGGGTGCCATTGCCCAGGGGTTTCCTATAAGATATTATCAGGATGGATCTTATTGTTGGCCACACCTCTTGAGCTACACGTTACATTCCTGTATGTATACTGAGATGTGACTAGGTATTTAGATACAACATGTCACACGAAAGGTTAAAGGACCACTCTAGGCACCCAGACCACTTCTGCTTAATGAAGTGGTCTGGGTGCCAGGTCCAGCTAGGGTTAACCCATTTTTTAATAAACATAGCAGTTTCAGAGAAACTGCTATGTTTATTAATGAGTTAAGCCTTCCCCCTAATCCTCTAGTGGCAGTCTCATTGACAGCCACTAGAGGCGCTTGCGTGCTTCTCACTGTGATTTTCACAGTGAGAGCACGCCAGCGTCCATAGGAAAGCATTGTAAATGCTTTCTTATGCGACCGGCTGAATGCGTGCGCAGCTCTTGCCGCGCGTGCGCATTCAGCCGACGGGGCGGATCGGAGGAGGAGAGAAGGAGGAGAGCTCTCCGCCCAGTGCTGGAAAAAGGTAAGTTTAAACCCCTTTCCAGAGCCGGGCGGGAGGGGGTCCCTGAGGGTGGGGGCACCCTCAGGGCACTATAGTGCCAGGAAAACGAGTATGTTTTCCTGGCACTATAGTGGTCCTTTAATAACGCAATATCAGTACAATTTTCTCTTGTTCAACAAATAGTTTACCCCAAATCTAATTTAAATCCAAACACTATACATATATAGAATGAGAATTAATGAGATCCGAAGAACCCCGGATTAGACACGATTTGGGATTCCCGTCCGTGACTTTATTCTCAGTTCTGATTAGAACAGAATGAGGACATGTGTCCCTATTGATGAACATTTAATCTGAGCTATGTCACAGGTCCCCGTCCAGCCCCCTACTGCATCAGGACAAATTTCTGGGATATCAGCGTTAGCCGTCACTGGCGCAGGAAATGGGGGGAAGCAGCAGGGCTCCCCAATTCACACCTTTCCATTATTTGTGAATTATTCCCTTTATTGTGGCTAGGGGCCATCTGAGGATATGTTGTTTTGTGTTGCTTTATTGAGCTGTGTATAATAGGTCTCTAAAAAGCCATTTACATAAAAGATGCAACCTCCGTTCTCAGATTGAGATGTATGTCCTTTTATCTGCTGGAGAATTAACAAGATGCACAGCAATTCACTAAATCTCATTACAGCTTCCTTTTATTAGATAAAATGCCCACACTAACTGCGATCGGAAAGTCTCTGAATATTCTGGAAACCTAAAACAACTGAAAGCAGAATATATCTATACAGATAATGGACTGGGATTGGGCTTAATATAATGTCAAGTAAGTAATTTTCAAGGATTTAGTTTTAAAACGTCAATATTTGCAGCATCACTGTACAAAATAACACTGATAAAATATCAATCGATTACCTGCGCCATTCCCACTACCAAGTGTGCCTTCCCAACATTCTCCCCCCAGTGCACCTTCCCAACACTCACCCCCGAGTGCGCCTTCCCGACATTCCCCCCTCCCAGTGCGCCTTCCTGGCACTCACCCTTCCCCCCGAGTGTGCCTTCCCGACATTCCCCCCCAGTGCGCCTTCCCAACACTCACTCCCCGAGTGCGCCTTCCCGACATTCCCCCCCCAGCGCGCCTTCCTGGCACTCACCCCTCCCCCCGAATGCGCCTCCCCGACACTCACCCCCTCAAGTGCACCTTCCCTACATTCCTCCCCCAGTGCACCTTTCCGACACTCACCGCCCCAAGTGCACCTTCCTGACATTCCCCCTGAGTGTGCCTTCCCAACATCCCCCCAGTGCATCTTCCCAACATTTACCCCCTCGAGTGCGCCTTCCTGACACTCACCCCCCCAAGTGCACCTTCCCGACACTCACCCACCACAAGTGCGCCTTCCCGACATTCCTGCCCCAGTGTGCCTTCCCGACACTCACTTTCCCTCGAGTGTGCCTTCCCGACATTCCCCCCCGAGTGAGCCTTCCCGACACTCACCCCCCGAGTGCGCCTTTCCCACACTCGCCCCCTTAGTGCGCCTTCCCGACTCTTCTCTTCCTGAGTGTGCCTTCCCGACACTCCTCCCCCTGAGTGCGCCTTCCCGACACGCCTCCTCCTGAGTGCGCCGTACCGACTCTTCTCTTCTTGAGTGCACCTTCCCGACACTCCTCCCCCTGAGTGTGCCTTCCCGACACTCCTCCCCCTGAGTGTGCCTTCCCGACTCTTCTCTTCCTGAGTGCACCTTCCCGACATTCCTCCCCCTGTGTGCGCCTTCCCGACACTCCTCCCCCTGAGTGCGCCTTCATGATACTCCTTAAGTAGAATGACTACATACTGGCTCCAACTTTCAAATGTTTGAGATTAAATCTTGATGCTTTGATTCCCTACGTTTGCGGGCTCTATGTGTTATGTCCTTTTTTCTATTTTCTGACAGTTCCAGCTTCAAGCATTCAGAAAAAAAAAATAGTCATTCCTTCTAATACAGAGTTACTCTGCCGCAGAGCAAGGAGCGTTTATCGGGAGTGCAAATATTGATTGGATAGATAACTTGGTAGGTCTCCTTACCCTGAGGCGATGGACATCTTAAGATATTATTTGCATTTACAGATGGTATCAAACATGGTGCACAGTCACTTTGGGATCAAACAGTGAATAGTGACAGTATCCCAGTGAGAATCGCAAAAAATAATCGGTAATACAGTGACAAAGTCAAAGAAGGGACTCAAAGGAGAGAATTAGAAAGAATCACAGACAAGGCAACAACCAACACCCCTAATAAACAGTTCCACTATTTTACAAAGTAAAATAAGAAATCCAAGTGGAAATGCATCTCCTCCCCCAGACACTCCACCATCACCTTTTTCAGAGGGATCTTATTCAAAACAGAAGAAAATGGATGGACGAGACACAACCTTGGGATATACAGGGGAAAAGACAACGACCAATGGAGGAAGAAGGAGGCAGAGAAGAAAGAGGAAAACAGCACAGAGAGAAGAGAGGCAAGACTTCAATTTAGAAGGAGTATTTAATCTAGCAGGCCAACCCTTAACTAAGGAACAGAAGGATATTTTTAACAAGGGTTTTAAATTTGCCCCAACAACTGACTTTAATCCTTTCGACTTTTTTGTTGATATGAATCTGTTTATTAGAAAACTATGTTTTTAAAAAAAATTTTTAACAGGGAGAAATACCAACCAGAAATACAGGATGATGAATATTTTCACACACCACTTAAGGAAAAATCCCAATTCTTTTCAAGACACCTAATTTACAACGAAATTAAGACGTTCGAAACTATGGTGATGAAAGACATAGAGAAATTCAGAAAAATAAATAAATACCAACAAAATTTATCAATAGGAGAGAGAAGAGCCCTTAGAAATATAAAAAACGATGAAAACATAGTAATTAAACAAGCAGATAATGGTGGAGGGGTAGTAATTCCGACTCCTCCACCTATCAAAAATTAACATATAACCCTACCAATGATACTAAAAAAAAATTTCAAACAGTATGTGGACAAAGGAAAATAATTAGGGATCCTCACTAATAAAGAAGCAGAATATCTATTGGTAGATAACCCAAATATACCGGTTTTCCACATTCTACCAAAAGTTCATAAGAATGTAGAAAACCCTCAAGGGAGGCCAAATATATCTGGTATCGATTCCATTTCCACAAGAATTTCGGAATATATAGATACCATACTCCAACCAATTGTTATAAAAAACCCTACCTACCTTAAAGATATGATGCACGTCTTACAAATCTTGGAAGAAATAAAATGGAAGAAAGGAAACTTGCTAGTCACATGTGATGTGACTTCCCTGTACAGCATCATTCCCTGTGATAAAGGAATGGCAGCAGTTAAATATTTCTTAGAAAAGTCTGATTTTAAAACAGAACAAATTAAGTACATTTTAGAAGGAATGTTATTAATTTTAACTCATAATTATTTTTGGTTCGAAAATACTTTTTACTTACAGATTTGTGGTATGGCAATGGGCACCAAGTTCGCCCCCAGTTATGCTAACGTCTTCATGGCATTTTGGGAAGAAGCATTTGCATTAAGGGGACATGAATGGGTGGCGAACTTAGTGTCCTACTGCAGGTTCATTGATGACATTTTTTTTGTATGGACCGGAACCACAGAGGCTCTACAGGAGTTTATCATATATTTAAACACTAATGACTATGGTATACACTTAACTAGTCATTATAGTGAATTCAAAATCAATTTTTGGGATCTAGATATCAGTATTCAGGAATCTATGATAGTAACAAAAAACTATTTCAAACCGGTAGATGTCAATAGTTACATAGAAAAAGGTAGTTGTCACCATAAACCTTGGCTCAACAGTGCCCCCAAAAGTCAATTTTTAAGAATCCGACGTAACTGTAAACAAGATATAGATTATCTAGAACAGGCTAATTATATTAAAAAAACAATTTATAGAAAAGGGTTACAATTAAGTACTTTTAAACCAAGAAATGGAGGAAGTTGGAAAATTAAATAGAAAAAACCTTATACAATATAAGCCAAAAAAAGAATCAGTTGACACTAACGAAGTTCCTTTTATTTGTAATTTTAATGGACAAAACAGATGTATACAGAAAACTATTAAAAAACATTGGCACCTACTGAAAGATGATCTGATTTTAAATAAAATTTTACCTTCAAAACCCAAAATCACATACAGAGGAACAAAAATTTTTAAAAGTATTTTAATTAAAAGTCATTTAACTCCCCAAAAAACTAAGCATTTCTTTCAAGATTTAAAAGGTTTCTATGGGTGTGGTATATGCCTCCCATGCAAAACCACTAAAAGTAAGAAGAGACATTTAGAAAATATAGAACATATAATTCATAAGCCTTATATTATTAAAAATCGCCTAACCTGCCACACAAAGGGCATTTTATACATCCTGAAATGCCCCTGCAATCTTATATTTGTAGGAAGGACCATTCGACCTTTGAAAGTTAGGATTGCTGAACACATCCATAACATTAGAAATGGCTTAGAAACCCACAGTGTGTCCTTACATTTTAAACAGATTCATAACCAAAATCAATTTTTTTGTGCAATAAAGGAAGTAAAAAGAGACTAGCGAGGCCGTAATTATATTAAAACATTGGGCAAAGAAGAAATGCGCTTTATTTATAATTTTAAAACTTTGATTCCCCATGGTTTAAATTCTGATTTTGAGGTTTGCCACTTTTAAATAGTTTTTATATTAATAATGGTTTTTATACAAGTTTTAATAAGAGGACCCTTATTTTACCTTTTAATGTTTTATATAGTAGTATTTTTATATACTCTCTTCTCTTCTTTCATTGGAATTATGCACAATAGACCACCTTTCTGGTTAAAATCTGGATTACTATAATGATTTTAAAATAGTTGGATACGGTGTACCACATTTTTTATTTTAATATGAACTATTTGCTCACCTATGCTATCTTATGATATTTAATTTGGTTTAATATTAAGATATTGTATCATTCAGTATTTTTATTTTTATTTTTATTCTCTAATTTTTATCAATAACACTATTGAATATTTGCTCTGTTTTTATACACTGAATATTCCCTACCATTTGATATATTTACGAATTGCCTAATGCTGTACAAGAGACTGATATGTCTGTTCACTTTATATACTAAACATTTGATCTATTTATATTATATTCATTATGGATTGTCTTAAGCTGTAAAAGAGACTAATACATCGCAAACACGCAGTGGAACACAAGGATGCATTCCACTACACAGGAAAAGGAAATATGCACTCTGCAGATACATGTGTTCCACCTATGGAACGCAAAACCCGGAAGCGGAAATACCACCTGAACGCACAAACCGAAGTCAGTAAGTAAGCGCCAAATATGGACTATTTAAAAGGACATTCACGACCAGCAGGACATCAGCAACTGAGGAAGCCTCTGAAACGAGGCGAAACGCGTTTTGCAATACGAAGGACTACTGCAAAGGACTATTCTAAAAGACTAACCTTCCAACTGTAAGGTTTTGATTTTATTTATTTTGTTCACTATTACTTGTGCACTTATAATAAAGCACCTTATCTTTACACTCACCTTTGAGAGGATACCTCATCATTTGAAATTTTCTGGCAGTATAAAGAAGGGAGTGGGAACCTTGAGATCCCACAAAGCTGGATATTTGAGCCTTACTTACAGGCTCTTTTTTTTTGTGAGTGATATTTCATCTATTTGTCGAACTCCAAAATTGTATACAGGCGTTATTGCACTATTATGTGTTCTATTCTGTTTTATTTTTAGGTATACCTGCTAATATCAGCTATTAAAATAAGAGGAAACTCCACCTTATTTTGTATGTATACTTTGGGATCAAAGACACCCGGCAGAAACACATAAACACATGCCAAAATGAATCGCCAGAACCCTCCAGGCGCTCATCAGGCCATTACAAGCATTGTAAAAATGTTTTAGAGAACATATATATTGATATATATGTATGAATGTCCATATAAATCTATGTTTTTGTGTCTGTGTGTCTATAAATTGTATACGGAAAATGTCCAATGGGTACAAAGTTCAGAGGACACAAAGAAGTCCCTATATGGATACTATGTATTATTCAATATGACTTAAAAATCCAGTTTATTAGATAATAATTAAAAATATATAGCAAAAGGAAGAATGAAACTTATAAATACACACAGAGTAGAGAACAGAAGCTAATAAGCTCTGCAATGTAAGAGGGGTAGAAGAAGTTCTGTAGCAATGAAGGCTGCTTAAAATTTCTATAATTAGAGGTAGGAGGAACAAAAGTTAAATAGATCAAAATCACTGTGGCAAAACTGACCTCGCAACTGGTTTTTGGGAGGGGCCTGTTTGCTTGCCTCCTACCCTGTGACTATGGGCCCTGCAATATACCTTGCCCAATACACTTTAAAAGGCTCCATTCATGTAATGTAAGTACTTATGTACTCCATAAAGAGAGACCAACTACTGGCCCTAATTCCCTGGAACTGTTTTGGACATGAAGCCATGCTTGCGGTCGGTCAAAAAGAGACTTCCATGAAACATTTGAACCCTTGCTCTGATCTGGGTGATTTTTTGATATGTTGTTCACCCAGATCAGGGCTATCTGGGGATGTGAAATTTTTGGGGTATATTATGTTTTGGGGTACTTTCTGAACTTTGTGAAAATGTGTTTTTTCTGCCTGGAGATAATTGAGTTGCTTACAGGACTTTACTCAATTATCTCCCATGCAGAGGGGAGGGATTGTGTGTTGTACATGGGCGTGTCACAGACTGTATGTTTGTTCTGATTGGTTTGTGTCCTTTGTGTTCCTGTCCCCAATCAGGTCCAGAGGGTGTTCCTCTGGCCTGGAGAATTGGATAAAAGCCAACCTGAAACATTAAAGATCAGATCATCTTGCACCTTCATGACGTTTCGGCTCATGTTTGGGGAATTGGAGGACTCTGAGGGATTGCTATAATCACTGTACTCCCCTGAGTATAATCACTAGCTCTTCTAAGAGCTGTTCCTGCTGCGCTCTCTGGACTAAGAGGGGTCTACCCACTGGAAGCTGTATCCTGGTCGTAGGTCCAGGGTGGCTAAGAACAAGACAAGGAGTAAGCACTAAATAACAGATGGGCAGCAACCCTTTAAGGGAATCCCTCAAATACCCTTAAAAAGTAACAGTGGAGAAGAAAATAAAAGATAAGGGCTGCGCCAGAAAAACTAGATATGAGATAAAAATAACAAATAGTACAAATAAAATGAATAAAAAGAAAAAGTCTTATCTAAAATGATCTTATTGAAGTCGTAGAGTCTATAAGTGCTTGGTCCAGAACAATTGTCCTTGCTATTCTCCTCCGTATGGATCCGCTCATATGTAAGAGATAAAAATAAATAGAAAACCAAATAGTGCAAAATGCTTGGTGATAAAGGGAATAAAATCTAAAAGGCTGGAATAAAATTCACATTTATAAGAGCTTAAACCCGCTCTAGTATGAAAGGCGTACAGCGGTTTGATCCCCGCTTATGGGATATAGGGTGGACTTCCTCCCAGTGGCGTACTAAGGGGGGGGCGGGGGGGGCGGTCCGCCCCGGGTGCCAGCCGGGTGGGGGGTGCCATGGCCAGCCCCCCGCCCCCCCCATGCTGCAGCCGCCCGAGCGCTCTGTGAAGAGCCTCAGGCGGCTGCAGCTTTGTCCGGGCGGTGCGTCCATGAGGGCGGACCGCACCGCCCGGGCGCAGCCTGAGGAGAGGCTGACAGGAGGGAGCGCTCCTGTCAGCTCCCTCACTGCAGCATGCTAGTCCGACGGGTACAGAGAGCAGCTGTCTCCTGTACCCGGCCGGACTAACAGGAAGTGCACACTGAGTGTGCACTTCCTGTCAGTCCGGCCGGGTACAGGAAACAAAAGCTCCCTGTACCCGCGGACTATACAGGGCTCGGCCACCAGGTAGGGGGGAG
>OW240921.1:1465084-1479867 GCA_933207985.1 Pelobates cultripes | reverse complement strand
GTGTGTGACTGTCTGTAATTGAGTGTGTGACTGTCTGCCTGTAAAAGTGTGTGTGGGGCTGCAGGGATTTTGTAGAAGGGGGCGGGGGCTTTGTATTGGGACAGGAGTCTTTATAAGGGGGGATAAGCAGGGGATTTGTGGAAGGGGGTTGCGGGGGTTTTGTAGATGAGGCAGTACAGGATTTGTAGAAGGGGCAGGACAGAGGTTTTGTAGGAGGGGCAGGGCAGGACAAGGGTTTTGTATGAGTGGCTGACAGCGGTTTTGCAAAGTTTACAAATTGTAAAAATAAAAGAAATAAAACCTTTAACATTTTTTTTTGCGGTTTTTGGGGGGGGGGGGGGGGGGGGGGGGTGCCAAGCACAGGATCCGCCCCGGGTGCCAAATGCTCTAGGTACGCCCCTGCTTCCTCCGTCAGTGCTATATTCAGCACTCGGGTAGAAAGAAACAGCCAATAGTATTCACTGAGTAAAATACTGGAAATAAAATAAATAAAATTGGTACTCACAAGACAGGAGCAGACCGACTGCTCCTTGAGGTTAGCGCTGGTGGTATGATCCCCACCTAGGATTACTTGGAGTCCAGGATGATAAAAGGATGCCAGGTAAAAAATAATCTAAGGTGTATCAAAAGATAAATGGCACAAATAAAAAGTAACCAAATAATCTTTAATATATAAAAATAAACAATAAAATATCCATAAACGCGTTTCGCCAACACGGTGTTCTCAATATGGAGTAAGAACCTGATACCTGGCAAGAGAGGGTTTAAATAACAAATACAATCCTTTGAAATTGGCGCCAAAATTGTAAACAGCCAATCAGAAT
This sequence comes from Pelobates cultripes, assembly GCA_933207985.1. NCBI lineage: Eukaryota > Metazoa > Chordata > Amphibia > Anura > Pelobatidae > Pelobates > Pelobates cultripes. The sequence continues at coordinate 1,479,043 of OW240921.1, read as the reverse complement.
GTAGATTAAAATCAATATAGTTAAAACAAACTAAAAACAGGAATTATTCTACTGTACATACATTGTGATATACTTTGGAAGCTTTATTATACAATCATATGTGAAAAACGAGGGTTAATTATATATTAATTGATCTTTTTTTGTACGGTCATGTGACCGGCAATTGGCCACAATGAGTATTGGGATATGTAGTTAGACGCCGGCGCGCACTGCGCAGCCGCCGGCGTCTAAGTGGGTGGGTGTAGGACGTCAGCTCGCATGGAAATTGCGGCTGACGTCAGAAAAAGGGGCGTGATTATAGCCGACGACGGCACGCACAAAGCTGCGGCCGTCGTCATGGAGATGAAACTGAATGGCAAAGACGACGGCTCGCACAATGCTGCAGCCGTCGTCATAGCAATGAGGAAACAAACTGTCGACACGCACAGAGCTGCGGCTGGCTGGATGTTAAATATGCCTGATACACTAAAAAGTGTAATCAGGCATAATAAAACAAAAGTAAGAGAGCACCATATATATAACCCATTTGGGGTAGTTACCTCAATGCAAAATATACTAAACATTTTAACACATCCAGAAATAAGTATTCATAAAAATTGAACGAATCATTTAAAAACATAAGTAATAAATGATATAAAAACATTACAAAAAGTTATTTTATAAAAAATTGAACAAATCAAAATCTACATTAAGACCATGGGGTGTAAGGGTTTGGAGTTTGTATACCCATTCCATTTCTGTTTTACCTAAAATGTTTTTAATATTTCCACCCCTCCAACGAATCGTGCATTTCTTTATTCCAATACATTTCAACATTCTTGGATCTTCAATGATTCAAGTATCCATTTTTAATGTTTCTGCAATGTTCGCTAGACGCATTTTCAAGCACCTTGTAGTCATTCCAACATATTGGAGGCCACAGGGGCATTCAAGCAGCTATATAACATTTTTAGTAGAACAATTAATAAAGTCGTTGATTTTATAGACCTTGTTTGTCATTTTTGACGTAAATTTAGTTACTTTATGGGGAACAGCGAGGTCAGTAGTTCTACAAACTATACACATTTTACATTTGCAAAAACCTTTAATTTGTGGAAAAATGGATAATGGGTGCATTTTTTACTTCTTTGGTAACATTCTTAGTTAATATTGATTTGAAATTTGGAGCTCCCTTAAATACTATATTTGAACGCTCTGGTATAATTTTATTAAGTGTTTCGTCTTGTTTTAGGATATGCCAATGTTTTTTTATAATCTTTTTTACGTTGTTACTCTTGTTATTATAATTAAAGATAATAGGTAGGGGCATGGGTTCGTCAGTGATTTTAGGTTTATATTTTAAAAGTTCATTTCTATCTTTTTTTTGGATATCCCTAATGGTGTTTGTGAGTTCTATTTCGGAATAATTTTTCTCAACAAATTTATCTTTTAAAAAATTATCTTGTATGTTAAAATCACTTATTTCTGAACAATTTCTCAGGAGTCTTAATATTTGGCTCTTCGGAGTGCTGTCTAGCCAAGGTTGGTAGTGGCAGCTACTTTTATCTATGGCAGTATTCACACATACTTTTTAAAAAAAGCGTCTTAGTGTGTAATTTTCCATTTTTTATAAAAATATTGAGGTCTAAAAAATTGATTTGTTCCCTACTGTATTCGTGAGTTAGGTTTATACCTTTATTATTTATATTAAGATTGTTGATAAAAGAATTAAGATCATCTTCAGAGCCTTCCCAAATGAAAAAAAGGTCATCAATATATCTAAAAAATGAAACTAGGTTTGCTCTCCAGGCATGGTTACTAAAAATAGCTTCAGATTCCCAGTCAGCCATAAATAAATTTGCATAACTGGGAGCAAACCTAGTTCCCATGGCAGTTCCTCTTTTTTGAAGATAAAAAGAATTTAAAAACCAGAAATAATTATTTTTTTAAATGATATGAATACCTTCTAAGATAAAATCAATTTGTATATCAGCGATTTTTCCTTCTCTTGTTAAAATATCTCTCATAGCTTGGCAGCCTATGTCATGAGGTATAATTGTTTATAGTGACTGAACATCGCATGTCACTAATATAAAACTAGGTTTCCATATAAAATTATTTAAAAACTTTAAGAGGGCCATGGAATCTTGGAGATAAGATCTCATGAGTTTGACTGAAGGTTGTAGGAGAGTATCTATATATTGAGAAAGATTACATAGGAGGGAACCTATACTGGACACAATTGGTCTCCCTGGTGGTGAAGTTTCGTTTTTGTGGATTTTGGGGAGAAAGTATAAAACAGGTGTTACAGGAAATTTATTATTAAAAAATAAAATTCATGTTTGTTTAAAATACCTAAATTTAAACCTTTTTTAAAAATTGAGTTAAAATTGTTTGTATTTGTGTGATTGGATCTGATGAGAGTTTTTCATACACATTTATGTCATTTAATTGTCTGTGTGCCTCTTCTATATACATTTGACTTGATTGAATAACTCTCCCTCCGCCTTTATCGGCTGGCTTGATTACAATGTTTTCATCATCTTGAAGTTCCTTTAATGCCAGTTTCTCTGTGTGTGTAAGGTTCTGAGGGTCATATTTAGTATTTTTAATTTTTTCTAAATCTTTTACAACTAGTTTTTCAAACATAGTGAAAGGAGAAGATTTAAAATGAGCAGGATAAAAAGTGGATTTCTCTCGGATGTGTGTGTTGATTATATGGTGATTTTGGGAAAGTGTTGAAGGAGATAAAATAGGATTTTCTTCATTTTTTTCTATAAAAAATCTTTTGAGGGTGGCTTTCCGAACAAATTTATTGACGTCTATAAAAGCTTCAAAGGATTTGAACGTGTTAGTAGGGGCAAATTTAAGACCTTTAGTTAAAACTGATATTTGTGCACTTGTTAAAAGTTTTTGTGAGAGGTTAAAAATGCCACTGTTAGTACTGTTTTGGGAAGTTATTATCTTTCTAATCTTTCTCTTTTGTTCCCGTCTGTCACTTCTTCTTCCTCTAAATTTAAAATCCATTTTTTTTGACCGCGAAGGGTGTGGTGTTTGAGCTAGTGTAGTGTGGTGGGTTCAGTTTTCTAAAAAATGGTCCTCATTTTCGAATTCTGAATCTAGTGACAATAATTAATATCTGTTTGAGTGATTAGGAATCATGGGTGACTTAAAATAATTAGAATATTCTTTGTGATCATTAATATATTTAGATCTTTGTGGTTTGGGGGACAAGTGTTTATATTGGGCTCCTGATGTTTTATGATATATTGGTGATGATGGAGTTTTGTGATGAGTTCGGTATGAATTATACCGATTTCGTTGAGGGAATGGACGATATTGGTTAGTATTAGAGTAATGTGATCGCTGTGGGGGACCATGGTGATGGTTGGTTTGTGCCCTATATGTGTGTGTGTTTAGTGGTGAATGGGTAAGAGACAGCGAGACCCCAACCAAGCTGCAGCGGTTCATCAGGTTTGCAGTGGTTATGGTGTTCCAGCGCAGTTCTTATGGTACTCGTCAGTACTAGGAAGCAGCAATTGATGGAGGTACCTGGTTGGGGTGCCAGGCGATCCATCACAATCACTCTTGCTTAAAGTGGTTATGGTGAGTGAAAAATAGTCACTGAAGGTGAAAATATCAGTAAAGCCTTCATAGAAACTTACTCAAAATAAATCGACTTCAAGGTTGCTCTCTGAAAAAATTATTAAAATGAAGGCTGAAAACTACTAAATGAAAAATCAAGAACACCCCATTAAAGAGAGTTTCCCCTCATAGGTATTATTCAAAAACCCTCATAAACTATCCATAGTGCAAAGAATGTGCAGTGAGAGTGAGCCTGAAAAGCATTTCGGCGCTACTACAGCGCCTTCGCCTGAGGCATTGAAGGTGTTGTAGTAGCACTCTGATGTTCAATATCTTTTCTAACAGACATGCAGCAATTTCTAGGAAAGTGTCTCCTCAAGTGTTTCATCCCAAGTAGCTCAGCTACAAAGAGTTTAAATCCCGCTGTCTCTTAACTGTTTCAATCCTGGACTTTTCACTTATTCTGCTTAGAGGGAACTGTGACAGAACCATCTGTCTGTTTATTGCAGGTGGATTCATCTGTTTTTGCCCCGTTCGTGTAAATGGCTGTTTCCTATAGCCCAGCCATACGAATGACCGTTTTTCCCGAACAAAACTACCGAACGGATGGCCACCCAGGAGAGAAGTGTGCTGCTGGTTAACCTATTGATCCCAATTAGAATGTTGTGGTTAACCGCAGACACTTATCAATTAAACCGAATTCAGGGTGGTCGTCGTTCGTATGTCGACCACGAGGCAGCGGCCATTTTAAAACACGCGAAAGCCCAGCGGTGTTCAGCCCTGATTTCATGGAACTAAAAACGGACACTTTTTCTGCCGAACACCTCTGAAACAACGGAACGTCTTGCTGCCTTCACGAAAGCATACGAACACCGACCGTTCTGGAGTTTTGAAACACACGAAAAGATTTAACTCAGATAGCCTTCCCATGGAGTCAATCGCATACCGAAAGACTGTAAGAACTTTGACTCCATGGCGATTGAACTATGTGTGTGGGATCTGAGCGCTAGTCGCTAATAATATGCACTCAGATCAAGGCTATCTGGGGATATGTGATGCGAATGGGAAATGTTCGGTTATTGAAAAGTTATGTATTTTTATGTATTTTCTGGTTTTATATTTAAGATGGCGACTGGCTTTGTCCTGGAGATAATTGAGTTACTTCTTAATTATCTCCAGGGCAGAGGGGAGGAAACCATAGTGCATTATGGGTAAAAGCTGTGACTGTATGTCTGGAATGTCTTTATGTCCATCTGTAATTCCAGTCTCCCATTTGGTCCCCTAGGGGAGTGTCCACCAAGTGGGAGACCTGCATAAATACAGGCAGGTAGCCCACAGTAAAGCAAGATTCTGTTTGACCCTCAATGCAGATCTTCTGTCTCGTTATTGGGGGGATTTCTTCTCTGTGCTTAGAGACTGCTGATTGGAACAGAAAGCCGCTTGGTGGATATTGTTGTTCGGCGGCTAGCAGCAGTTCGTGAATTTCTGTTCGGGAGTTTGGAGCCGTTCACGGTCGGGAGACTGCCGCTTCCCCTGAGCTTGGTTCGTACACTGCAGTTTATGTGAACGGAGATTATTGGTATTACAGAAGGGGAAGGCTAACTAAACGTCGGTTTCGTTTAAAGACACCAGGGGTGTCTTAACAGGAACACACGTTTCTTTATTCTGCAAAATGGCCTTCTTCTTCACATCCCAAGAAAGGTGTGTGCGTTAACAAGGTCAGTCAGTTAGTCATAATGAGACACTTGGCGAAATATTACAAAATCAATTCTAGTCTAATTCTATCCTTGGTGTTTCATACACATCCCTTGAAATCTCAGAAAAGACTCAGGACTGTAAAAGGTTAACAGGAGCTCATCTACTGAACTCACAAAAAGGTGAACGAGATAAGCAGAACCCCTCCTGTGACCGTGAACATTGAGCGGATGGGAAATTGAGCAAACCGTGGAATTAATTAACAATTACTGGCATCTGTGTACTGAGTAACAAGAGGGAATGTGTCCAGATCCCAGAGCGGGGGTGCAGGATGAGACGGCTGAGGATTGAAGGTCCGTCTCATTCTTTCTCCCTGATAGAACACCGGTATACTTATAGCTGCCTTATGTTTTCCACTCTCCATTCAGGGAAATAAGGGAGCAGTAATATTCACTGGGCTCCTTTTCATTGCTGGGGACCTCCTGTTATTGTCAGAGCTTCCAAACACTAACCAACTGTCCCCATATTTAGTGTCCTCCAGGCATGCCAGCTGTGTTCCTGGGAATGGTTTATGACGTAAAACAGAACCACCAGAAACATGAACATTCAGAGTTACACGCACCATCTGTCCTTCTGCGTGATGCCCAAAGACTGTGGCCTCATTGCTCGGTTGGTTATCAAGCCCTCTCCAAGTGTCTTATTCCTCATCACCGTTTATTGTTTTCTCATTTTCTAACATTTGACTACATTACTTGAACTGATCCTTCACTGCCAGCTCTGACCTCTGTTATTATCACCTCCAATATATTTTTATTATCACCTCCAACAACTGTTGTTATCTATCTGACCTCTGTTATTATCCATTTGAACTCTGTTATTATCACCTCCGACTTCTGTTATCTGTCTGACTTCTATCACCTCTGATCTCTGTTATTATTACCTCCAACATCTGTTATTATCTATCTGACCTCTGTTATTATCCATCTGAACTCTGTTATCACCTCCAACTTCTATTATTATTCATCTGACCTCTATCACTTCCAACCTCTGTTATTATAACCTGTGCATTCTTTTATCACCTTCAGCATCTGTTACTATCCATCTGACCTCTGCCACCTCTGACCTCTGTTATTATCACCTGTGATGTCTATAATTATCACCTCCGATATCTGTTATTAAAACCTGTGACTTTTATTATCACCTCCAACATCTGTTATTATCCATCTGACCTCTATCACCTCCAACCTCTCTTATCACCTGTGACTTCTATTATTATCACATCTGATATCACCTCCAACATTTGTTATTATCCATCTGACCTCTGTTATTATCACCTCCGACCTCTGTTATTATCCATCTGCCCTATGTTATTGTTAGAAAGGGAAGATTCTATGGGTCAACAATTTTACTCTCTCATGCCATGGACTTTCATCAATTTGGAACTCTCTGTATTTCTCCTCATCCCCAACCAGTTGGTGAGGAGCCCCAATGAAAGAGATAACACAGTGTAAGGTTCAAGGTGACTTCTGACGTTTTATGGGTCGTACAGCAGGTTATATTGAATAGGAAACAGGGGTGGTCTTTTGCGCATCATCCATCTTATCTTAACATATCTTAACCAGTAGCTAGCTTGCAGGTGTGTTGGTGACCCTTTGCTGACCACCCTGACCATTCGCTTTGTTTTCATGACAAAGCTAATTACATGCCTTGTTCTAGATCATAACAATCATCTGCCAGCTGTGCACCTTTCAGGACTGTCTGGGGTCCTGTCCACCATGATTTAACGAGGATGGGACGAGAGCAGGAGATCTGTATCTTCAATGACGTAGATCTCTCATTTGCTCTCTGTCCTGGATCCAATCTAACATAGAATGAGGACTATTTATAATGGATATATCATGTGATAATCAAACACCTCCTGTCTCAAACATAGCCCACAGGTGAACAAGTTGTATGAAATGAGAAACACAGATCTCCTGCTCCTCCCGCTAGATCACAATGTATAGGCCTGGCACCCAGGATTGAGGTGGCAGCAGTGCTGCGGCCAGTCTTCCAAGCAATGTCATTATATAAATATGGAAGTTCAGACAAGTTCATGCAGAATTTTGACTTCTGCAGAAAAACCTCAGTATTTTGTGAATGTGCGTCACCTGCGGGGAGTGTCATCTTATCCAATAATGCTCTAAACTGACCCCACACATCCCAAGCCGTCATCATTCCAGCAACATCTGCTCTGAATACTAAGGAGTTTATGGACAAGTTTGTGCTCGAAAGAAAAAAAAACAGGCCGACTGGGATTGGCTGGAAAGTTTTCTTCTTCTTATTATTATGATTTTACTATTTATATAGCACCAACAAATACCGTAGCAATGTGCAATGGGTGGTTTAACGGACACGTATTTGTAACCAGATGAATTGGACACACGGTAACAGAGGGATTGAGGACCCTGCTCAGTGAGTTTACATGTTAGAGGGAGTGGGGTATAGTGACACAGTAACAGAGGGATTGAGGGCCTGCTCAGTGAGTTTACATGTTAGAGGGAGTGGGGTATAGTGACACAGTAACAGAGGGATTGAGGGCCTGCTCAGTGAGTTTACATGTTAGAGGGAGTGGGGTATAGTGACACAGTAACAGAGGGATTGAGGGCCTGCTCAGTGAGCTTACATGTTAGAGGGAGTGGGGTATAGTGACACAGTAACAGAGGGATTGAGGCCCTGCTCAGTGAGTTTACATGTTAGAGGGAGTGGGGTATAGTGACAGTAACAGAGGGATTGAGGGCCTGCTCAGTGAGTTTACATGTTAGAGGGAGTGGGGTATAGTGACACAGTAACAGAGGGATTGAGGGCCCTGCTCAGTGAGTTTACATGTTAGAGGGAGTGGGGTATAGTGACACAGTAACAGAGGGATTGAGGGCCCTGCTCAGTGAGTTTACATGTTAGAGGGAGTGGGGTATAGTGACACAGTAACAGAGGGATTGAGGGCCTGCTCAGTGAGTTTACATGTTAGAGGGAGTGGGGTATAGTGCAGTAACAGAGGGATTGAGGGCCTGCTCAGTGAGTTTACATGTTAGAGGGAGTGGGGTAGTAGTGACAGTTACAGAGGGATTGAGGGCCCTGCTCAGTGAGTTTACATGTTAGAGGGAGTGGGGTATAGTGACACAGTAACAGAGGGATTGAGGGCCTGCTCAGTGAGTTTACATGTTAGAGGGAGTGGGGTATAGTGACAGTAACAGAGGGATTGAGGCCCTGCTCAGTGAGTTTACATGTTAGAGGGAGTGGGGTATAGTGACACAGTAACAGAGGGATTGAGGGCCTGCTCAGTGAGTTTACATGTTAGAGGGAGTGGGGTATAGTGACACAGTAACAGAGGGATTGAGGGCCTGCTCAGTGAGTTTACATGTTAGAGGGAGTGGGGTATAGTGACACAGTAACAGAGGGATTGAGGGCCTGCTCAGTGAGTTTACATGTTAGAGGGAGTGGGGTATAGTGACACAGTAACAGAGGGATTGAGGGCCTGCTCAGTGAGTTTACATGTTAGAGGGAGTGGGGTATAGTGACACAGTAACAGAGGGATTGAGGGCCCTGCTCAGTGAGTTTACATGTTAGAGGGAGTGGGGTATAGTGACACAGTAACAGAGGGATTGAGGGCCCTGCTCAGTGAGTTTACATGTTAGAGGGAGTGGGGTATAGTGACACAGTAACAGAGGGATTGAGGGCCCTGCTCAGTGAGTTTACATGTTAGAGGGAGTGGGGTATAGTGACACAGTAACAGAGGGATTGAGGGCCCTGCTCAGTGAGTTTACATGTTAGAGGGAGTGGGGTATAGTGACACAGTAACAGAGGGATTGAGGGGCCTGCTCAGTGAGTTTACATGTTAGAGGGAGTGGGGTATAGTGACACAGTAACAGAGGGATTGAGGGCCCTGCTCAGTGAGTTTACATGTTAGAGGGAGTGGGGTATATTGACACAGTAACAGAGGGATTGAGGGCCTGCTCAGTGAGTTTACATGTTAGAGGGAGTGGGGTATAGTGACACAGTAACAGAGGGATTGAGGGCCCTGCTCAGTGAGTTTACATGTTAGAGGGAGTGGGGTATAGTGACACAGTAACAGAGGGATTGAGGGCCCTGCTCAGTGAGTTTACATGTTAGAGGGAGTGGGGTATAGTGACACAGTAACAGAGGGATTGAGGGCCTGCTCAGTGAGTTTACATGTTAGAGGGAGTGGGGTATAGTGACACAGTAACAGAGGGACTGAGTGCCCTGCTCAATGAGGTTACATGTTAGAGGGAGAGTGGTATAGTGACACAGTAACCGAGGGATTGAGGCCCTGCTCAGTCATTTTACATGTTAGAGGTATAGTGACCCAGTAACAGAGGTATTGAGGGCCCTGCTCAGTGAGTTTTGAACTGAATTGAACTTTGCCACTGGCTTTTGGAGAGGCCTGCTTGCCAGCCTCTTGCCCTGTGACTGTGGCCCCTGGGGTGTATTGCCAGTTAAAAACTCTATTTGTGCCTATTGTATTTTGGAGCACTGTTTCTGCCCCTTTAAATTGTAGTGGTACAGTTCTGCACTTTTGAAGTGGCTCTTCGGATGCAGCTGAAGTGCTAAAGTAGTCGAAGTGGCCGCCATTCGACATACGAACACGTGGCGGTGGCCATTTTAATTCAGTAGACCGCGTTCCGCGGTGTTTGGTCGTCGAGTTCATGGAACTCAAATCAGATATGCAATGGCTTGAACACCGCTGAAGTTTACCTTCTCCAGACTTCGACGCTTCGACTGGAGTCGAACGCTGTTCGACAATTCAAACTGCGCTTTAACATTGACAGTTTGCACGAACGGTTGCCATTTGAACTGAATTTAATATTGGAAATAGTCCGGCCGCACAGCCTAATTCTCTGGGACTGTTTTGGGCATTAAAATGTGCGTGTGGTCGGTCAAATGTGACTTTCATGGAACTTTTGAACCCCTGCTCTGATATGGATGATTTTTGGATATGTTGTTCACTCAGATCAGGGCTATCCAGGGATATAACATTTATTTATGGGGATATGTTGTATTTTGGGGTACTTTTTGGGGTTTGTAAAAATGTATGGTTTTTTTAAGCCTGTGGATAATTTAGTTATTCCATTAGCTAGCTTAATTATATCACAGGCAGAGGGGAGGGCTTGCTGACTGTATGAGGGAGTGTTACTATGTTAATTATTGTTTCTATTGGTTTGGTGATTTTGTGTCCTGTGCTCCACAAGGTCCACGTGGGTGGTAACCATGTGGGGAAAATGTGTGTTACAGAAATGCCTTTGTGCTCATTAAACTTCTTAACCCTCAATACGTAGCCTCATCTCGTTATAGCAGGGAACTGCTATATTCACACTGGGGATTGCTATACTTTGTATACTCCCCTGGGCTCTAATCACTTAGCTCTTTTAAGAGCTGTTCCTGATACGCTCTCCTGGAGGAGAGGTCTCCCCCACACGGTCCTGGAGGACAGAGGCTGATCCAGGGTGGAAGGAAGCTACGGTGGTTGTGAAGTCTGCTGTAGTTGTGGTGTCCGGTGCGGTACTTATGGTCCTCGGCGTCAGCTAGGCAGCATCCGTCAATGGAGGTGCCCAGTTGGGGTGCCAGGTGATCCGTTAGAGCTTCGTCATCCAGGGTCTGAGCTGCGCCTAGTTTCTAGTCCACGCGGACAGTTCAGCACTGTCGCGTTTTCAGTTTACTAGAGTGTTGAGCTTAGCGGTGCGTCACCCCCCTGACGTACTTCGTCATTTAGGGCAGTGGAGATCACAGAGGTACAAGTTATATATTAGGCCACTATCTGCTGCGTAGTTTGTAGTATTACCTGTTTTGTTTCCATTTATTAACTCTGCTTTACTTTTAGGAGCTGCTCTCCACACGGGTGTTTGGCTAGTGGGTCACTCTTTCATCCACTGGGCTTTATTGCACGCACTCTCCTCATCGCTGGGCCAGGCTCTGGGGTTCCCACCCTCTCAAGTGTGTGTCCGCTGGTTGGAACAAAGCGGGCTTTGCTGGCTTGCCCTCCCAGCATTGCTGCAGGAGGCTCAGGCTCAATGGATGAGTCCGCACATCCTTGTGCTCCATCTCGGGGGAAACAATTTGGGGTCTGTTCCACTGCTAGACCTGGCTCGAGTTGTGTGCTCGGATCTCCGCTGGCTTTCTGCTTGGTTATTTGGGGTGAGCATTGGGTGGCCCAATGTGTTGCCCAGGCTTCAGTGGAGCAGGCTTTATTCTCCGGGCTCGGAAGAAACTTAATACGCTGGTAGGTCAGGCTGTTGCTGAGCTGCACGGGTTCATCATTAGGTATCCAGGCATTTCTGCTGACCAGGTTAAGCTTTTTAGGCCTGATGGGGTCCACCTCAGCGCTGCTGGTATGGACCCTTTTCTGGCTTACTTTCATGAGGCTCCGGTGCTCCGGGTCTAACCCGAGCCGCAAAAAATAAAAAAAAATATTTATAAGGGCTTTTGGTTGGCGGCAAGAGATTGTATCTCCTGTGGCATGAGGGTGCGGCTTTAGGGCATGGTGCAGAGAGAGAGGGTGGGAGTGACGGCAGTGACCAGGCTGGGGCGCCCGCCTGCAGTATGCATTCAAGGTGGCCGTGTCGATGATTCTCCCTTGCTGTCTTTATGCCTCTGCTTGGGCGGATGCAATGGATGCTCCGCTGCAGGATTAGGTTGAGGCGCATCCTCTTATGGGCTGAGGAGTCTAGTCCTCAGCACCGCCACCCTAGCTAAATTTGGTTACTATTTATATTCGACGGCTGTTCTATTTGAATGTGTTTTCTGCCATTATGCCATGGTGATGTATTCAATACATGCAGCCAGCGTTGGCTTTACCTCCCAACATGGTGTCTTTGTTATTTATTTCAAGGGGAATGTTGTGTTAGGGAGGGTATTATAAGGTTAGTTATTTGGCTAAAACGAAGGGACATAGGAGATTACCCATTATGCACCTTTAGAGGCTGGGGAATATGAAATGAAAATACAATGAATAGACACATTAGAAGCATATTCTCTTGAAGGAGTCTGATCGATTGGTAACTATGAGTTTAGTACAGAGCAAAGTTCAGCGAGAAACATGAACTGAACGTCTGTGAGTCATTGTCTCACCTCCAGACAATGGGTTTCCACGTCAAACACTCCCTCTCCTGCCATGGTTACGGAATACATCGCACACCGGAAACATCACTGAATGAACACAAGCAGCGGATCCTGGATAAGACGTTAATCTGCTTATAGAACAATTTCTTTATTGATAAATCATTTAAACATGGAAAATAGAACAGAAAAGCAAATCAAAGACTAATTTAACCCTTCAGGACCGGACTGTTTTGGCCATGTTGTACGTTAAGGACCAGGGCTGTTTGAACATTTTTGTGGTGTTTGTGTTTAGCTGTAATTTTCCGCTCTCTCATTTACGGTTCCCATACAAATTATATATTGGGTTTTTTTTCAGGACAAAAAGGTTTTTCTTTACATACCATTATTTGTATCATATCATATATTTTACTTTAAAAAAAAAAATGGTGACAAATTTAAAAAAAAACATGTTTTTTGACTTTTACTTGAAAGATATTTTACTTATCTACAAAAGCTAATTTAAAAATCTGCTAAATAGATTCAAAATTTTGTCCTGAGTTTACAAACACCCAGTGTTTACTTGCTTTTTTGCACGTTATAGGGCTATAGGTACAAGTAGGAAATTGTTGTTTCAAAATATATATTTGTAAAATGTAATGTGTAGGAAAAAGTACTTAATGTATCTCGTGAGCTCCACAAGTTACAAATGTAGCGAAGTGTAAGTGAAGTGGAAAAGAAACACAGTAACAAACTGCTTACAGGGTTTCCTCAGAGTGATTGCAGGATAAACCCTGCCTTATATATGTAAAGAGGACAAAGAGAAAGCAGATGGGGAGTTCATGTGGTTTATAAAAAGGCTCTCAGTCGGTATATAATGGAGGGGGGAGCACTGTTAATATTTGTCTGGGGAAAATATCACAATAAGTCCCCTAAGAGATAGTAGCTATTACACAAATCACACCTACTGCTGAGCATGCATAACAGATAACTGACAAGTGCCAGATGTAGAGGGGTAGAAATAAATGGTAAACGGATAAAAGTTCCTAAAACCTCTAGTGCTAAACACTCCTCCCTCTGCTGCTTTGAGGTAGCCCCCTCCTAATAAACTAGAGTCCTCAAATATCCTCAAATAAGCTAAGAGATAGCAAAGTCAAACCATCATGGTATAAAGAAAAGTGTCGGCAGCCTGATACGCGTTTCGGTGGTAACTCCGCCTTTGTCAAGAGCTGAAGTGCAATCACTCATGGACCCTCATTTAATAGCGGATCAACCCCGCCCTAAGCAGGGACGGGCCAGTCAAATGGCCCATCCACTTGAAAATGGTCGGGAAGGTGAAGTGTACAGCAGAAACTTGTGCGCTTGCGTAGTACAGCGTGAGTTCCAAAAATACGAGTGTTCCTTGCTGTACTATATTGGCATGGCATATGAATACCCTGAGAGAGGGGGAAAATGTTTTCTATTAGGTTGCGATTGTGCATATAGTACGTCCAGTCTGTTATCATTGAGGAACACAAATAGATCCACATTACAGCATGATTGAGTAACTATTAAAGCGCCGATGGCAAAATTGAGTGTTGATAATAAACATGTTAAATTGGGCAGAAAAAA
>OW240921.1:1435207-1453351 GCA_933207985.1 Pelobates cultripes | reverse complement strand
GGTCTTCTACTGTTCTCCATCAATACTGGCTCCCATTAGCTCTTTTGGTTTCCAATATAATTTTTACGTGGATGACTCGCAAATCTATCTGCCCTCTCCTGATCTTTCCCCGTCCCTCTTGACTAGTGTCTCTGACTGCCTCTCTGCTATTTCTAACTGGATGGCTGCCCAAACCTGAAATTCTGGTCTTTCCTCCCTCAAGTGTTGTTACTCCTGTGTCTGTCTCCCTCCAAGTCAATGGTGCTACCATCAGCTCCACCACGCAGGCTCGCTGCCTAGGTGTTCTCTTTGACTCTGACCTCTCCTTCACGCCTCATGTTCAGTCTATCACCAAATCTTGCCACTTCCATCTCAAAAACATTGCGCGCATCCGACCCTACTTAACGCCAGATGCAACTATGGTGTGGGTCCATTCTACTGTCCTTTCTCGCCTTGACTACTATAATCCGCTTCTCAGTGGTCTTACGTGCTCCCAACTTGCACCATTACAGTCCATAATGAATGCGGCGGCGAGGCTCATCTTCCTGTCCGCCGGCACCACCCACGCCTCACCCTTCAGTCAGTACCAACATTGGCTTCCTGTAAAAGAGAGGGCTCAATGTAAAATTCTGGTTACATAGTTACATAGTTACATAGCTGAAAAGAGACTTGCGTCCATCAAGTTCAGCCTTCCTCACATTTGTTTTTTGCTGTTGATCAAAAAAAGGAAAAAAAAAACAGTCTGAAGCACAATTTTGCAACTAGCTAGGAAAAAAAATCCTTCTTGACCCAAGAATGGCAGTTAGATTTATCCTTGGATCAAGCAGTTATTACCCTACATTGAAAGATTATATCCTTGAATATTCTGTTTTTGCAAGTATGCATCTAGTAGCTGTTTGAACTCTGATAAAACCACTTCTTCAGGCAGAGAATTCCACATCCTGATTGTTCTTACAGTAAAAAAACCTTTCCTTTGCCTTAGACGAAATCTTCTTTCTTCCAGTCTAAACGCATGGCCTCGTGTCCTATGTAAAGTCCGGTTTGTGAATAGATTTCCACACAATGGTTTGTATTGGCCCAGAATATATTTGGTTCTTACTTTCAAATCGCTACATTATGCTGCTCCCACCTATCTATCCTCCCTTATACACAAGAATGTCCCGTCTAGGCCCTTACGATCTGCTGAAGATTTACGGCTATCTTCTGTCCGTACTCCCACCTCTGATGCTCGCCTTAAAGATTTCTCGAGGGCTGCACCGTTCCTGTGGAACTCGTTTCCCTCCTCCGTTAGATGCTCACCCAGTCTCCATTCCTTCAAAAAATTGTTAAAAACCCAATTCATCATAAAAGCGTATCAATTAAACTGT
The DNA here is from genome assembly GCA_933207985.1 of Pelobates cultripes. Classification (NCBI taxonomy): domain Eukaryota; kingdom Metazoa; phylum Chordata; class Amphibia; order Anura; family Pelobatidae; genus Pelobates; species Pelobates cultripes. The sequence goes on along the minus strand of OW240921.1, from coordinate 1,452,005 downwards.
TAATAGCTCCTGACTGATTCCTCTTCTGCAACTGTCACTAGTCTAATACTATCCTTACCTTTTTGTGTCATTTTACCCCACTCGCTCTAGCATGTAAGCTCACTGAGCAGGGCCCTCAATCCCTCTGTTACTGTGTCACTATACCCCACTCCCTCTAACATGTAAACTCACTGAGCAGGGCCCTCAATCCCTCTGTTACTGTGTCACTATACCCCACTCCCTCTAACATGTAAACTCACTGAGCAGGCCCTCAATCCCTCTGTTACTGTGTCACTATACCCCACTCCCTCTAACATGTAAACTCACTGAGCAGGGCCCTCAATCCCTCTGTTACTGTGTCACTAAACCCCACTCCCTCTACATGTAAACTCACTGAGCAGGACCCTCAATCCCTCTGTTACTGTGTCACTATACCCCACTCCCTCTAACATGTAAACTCACTGAGCAGGGCCCTCAATCCCTCTGTTACTGTCACTATACCCCACTCCCTCTAACATGTAAACTCACTGAGCAGGCCTCAATCCCTCTGTTACTGTGTCACTATACCCCACTCCCTCTAACATGTAAACTCACTGAGCAGGCCCTCAATCCCTCTGTTACTGTGTCACTATACCCCACTCCCTCTAACATGTAAACTCACTGAGCAGGCCCTCAATCCCTCTGTTACTGTGTCACTATACCCCACTCCCTCTAACATGTAAACTCACTGAGCAGGGCCCTCAATCCCTCTGTTACTGTGTCACTATACCCCACTCCCTCTAACATGTAAACTCACTGAGCAGGCCCAATCCCTCTGTTACTGTGTCACTATACCCCACTCCCTCTAACATGTAAACTCACTGAGCAGGGCCCTCAATCCCTCTGTTACTGTGTCACTATACCCCACTCCCTCTAACATGTAAACTCACTGAGCAGGCCCTCAATCCCTCTGTTACTGTGTCACTATACCCCACTCCCTCTAACATGTAAACTCACTGAGCAGGCCCTCAATCCCTCTGTTACTGTGTCACTATACCCCACTCCCTCTAACATGTAAACTCACTGAGCAGGCCCTCAATCCCTCTGTTACTGTGTCACTATACCCCACTCCCTCTAACATGTAAACTCACTGAGCAGGGCCCTCAATCCCTCTGTTACTGTGTCACTATACCCCACTCCCTCTAACATGTAAACTCACTGAGCAGGGCCCTCAATCCCTCTGTTACTGTGTCACTATACCCCACTCCCTCTAACATGTAAACTCACTGAGCAGGGCCCTCAATCCCTCTGTTACTGTGTCACTATACCCCACTCCCTCTAACATGTAAACTCACTGAGCAGAGCCTCAATCCCTCTGTTACTGTGTCACTCAGAAATATATGTCTCTGTAGTGGTTATGGTGCAAGGAGTGCCCCTCTCACACACACTTTGAATGGTACAATTTGTTTGAAATTTGACTAGTTTCATGGCGTCTCCTGGGAGCTGCTTTCTGCCTCTCATTCTAAAGGTGGAAAACAGTTTCTGCGTAGCTCTCCTTCCCCTCAAGATACGACACATTGATTAAACATGGATTCCTGCTGTTACTCATTCCTGTTTCTCTTTTAGTGCCCGGCAATCCCAGCTAGCGGTTAATTCATTCATGGAAAACATGCTTCCTGCTCAATTCTGTGTCTGATTTATACAATATATTTTTGTTGCTGTTTTTCGCGACCTGACTCGATATTTTGCCGCTGGTTATTATTCAGCTGTAAATGTGTAATGATATGTTCATACATTCGCCACAATATGAAGCCATTGCCTCTGACTCTCCATTAAATTTATGATAGATAAGATTATTTGCACTCATTCATCCAGAGTTAATTAAAGCATAAATCTGGTGGATTTGGAAGTGACATTATGTAACATCTCTCGACCAATCTGAAAATCCCCTATTTACATAAAGTTTCATTTCTGTTTGTGCAGGCCTGTCCCTATAGAACTCGGGGCCGGGATTCAAATATATGAAAGTAAAAAGAATCCATCCGTGAGAATAGCAACATTTATTCAATATTAGCTTAAAAAATATTCCACAATATCTCTTGCTGTTTGGGTCAATTTAAACCTGAGCAATTAAAATAGAAACAGATAAAATAATAAATGCAATAATCAGTGAAGTTCAAAATTGATCAAACCGGTTCTATTAATGTTTATTTTATTTTATTGACGACATAAAGGTGTTGTGGAAATTGAACTACTTATTATTCCTAAAATGAGAGACAATTGTGTTAATAAAATGTTACAGTAAAGAGGGGCGTGGTTTGACTGCCGACCGAAATGGCCGCGTAGTCCAAGAGCTCCGCTAAAGCCACCAACAATTTAGCACATCACATAAGCATTGAGACTCCTGAACTACCTCCCTAGCTATGTCTATTTTCGATTATAGAAGAAGCTATGTCTATTTTCGATTATAGAAGAAGCTATGTCTATTTTCGATTATAGAAGAAATTACACTATAGATATCAATCATGTTTTTGACACAAATAATAGTGATTCAATCTATAATGATCATTTAACTCAAAACCAACAAGATCTATTCAGACAATTAGAAAAAGCTCTAACTTCCGAAATTAAATTAAAATGGGAAATAGCTACTTTAAAAAAATATATTGATGAGAAAATTACCCCTAGAGGCCTAAGGTTGTACAAATTACCTACTTCAGATCAGGATGATGATGAATTTATGAATGACTGGTTGAACAAATTAGAGATGTGTACCTTTGGCCTCATGGAAACTTTAATATTAAAAAAAAGTAAAAAACTTTCCATTTTAGATATTGAAATCAATAATCTGAAAGACAACCTACTACCTTTTACAGAAAATCATGCTTACAAACAACATTCAGTTTTAATACAAAGCAAAATTGAAAAGGTGGAAACTGATACCAAACACATTAAGATAAAAAAATATATAAGAGATAAACAGGATTATAATAATAACCAAGTAAGAACCTATAATCAACATAAAAAATACACCAGTGACTCATTTACAATGAATAACAATGATCAAGATCACCGACCCAATCCTTACCGTTATAACAAGCCAAGACACTACCCCATTTCACCTTCACCATATCGTCATCGCCAAGTAAACTATTATCCTCAAAAAAAATATGGTCCCTTTACAAATCACCAACACAATCACGAGAGGAAAAATTATCTGTTCAATAAACAAAGATCACAACATATTTACAAGAAACCTATTCACCAACCTAGCAATTATCACAACTCACCGGACTATCAAAATTTCCCTCACTACACAACCACAAGAAAATCTAACTATGCACAATCCTTAACACCAAGACCCTAGAGGCCTAGATTTGGACACAAACACTCTGACCTCCCTAAATCTCCACCTAATTATACGCACAATAATAGGTATCAACTATTAGCAATTGTTTCAGAAATAGAAGAACATTTTTTAGACATCCGCACACAGAACCTACCCCATATACAAACTCCATATCTGCCCAGAGCGAGAAAACGAAGTCTAAGTATAGAGGAAGGAGAGGTGGCGGAAGAATACAAAAGAGAAAGAAAAGAGAGAATATAACACAAATTGATGAGAAGAATAATGGAATTTTTAATCTTTCGCACAAAGTTTTAACATCAACACAAATTCTAGTCTTAAGCAAAGGTCTGAAATATGCCCCTACCAACCCTTTTAAACCCTTTCAAGCTTTTTTGGATATCAATAAGTTTGTGAGAAAGGCCACAATAAAGAGATTTTTTACTCAGAATACAACTGTTTCTACCTCAACTACCCCAACATCTCAACATCAAACCTCAGATAACCCAACCGAACGTTTTATCACTCATACAGATCTTAAAAATCCTTCAAAATTTTATCCTTCAAATTTTAAATCAGGACCCATTGAAGTCTTTGAGAAATTGGTTTTAAAAGATTTTGAAAAAATTAAACGCATCAAACATAATTAACAGAATTTGACACAAAACGAACGAAAAGCTTTAAAAGAACTTCAGAATGATGATGAAATTGTGATCAAACCAGCGGATAAGGGTGGAGGTCTAGTGATTTTATCTAAATCTAAGTATATGAAAGAAGCATACCGTCAATTAAATGACTCCGAGGTATATGATAAATTATTAAGCGACCCCACCTCTAAAATTAAGGTACTCTTAAAAGATTATCTAACAGAAGGTTTTAATAAGAATATTTTAAATAAACAAGAATTTAATTACCTAACTATTACCCACCCAAAAATTCCGGTCATCTATTTTCTTCCAAAAATTCATAAAAATGCTGAAGAACCTCCTGGTAGACCCATTGTGTCAGGTATAAACTCTATTTTATCTAATCTTTCTGAGTATATTGATATTTTATTACAGCCTTTGGTTAAAAATATGAAATCATATCTTAAGGACTCGATTACTCTTTTAGCATTTTTAAAGGATTTTGTTTGGCGGCAGGACTATATCTTAGTCACTTGTGACGTACAATCACTGTACACCATAATCCCCCATAACATAGGATGTGAGGCAGTAGAAAAAATTTTAAGACAACAAAGCTCTATTTTAGAACCCCAAATAAATTTTATAATAGAAGGCATTAAAATAATTTTAAACAATAATTATTTTTGGTTTTCTGAATCTTTTTATATTAAAAAAAAAGGCACTGCTATGGGAACCAGGTTTGCCCCCAGCTATGCTAATCTCTTTATGGCCGATTGGGAGTCCTCGACCATCTGGGGAGACCATGGCTGGCGGGCAAACCTGGTTTCCTATTTCCGTTACATAGACGATCTATTTTTTATTTGGCAAGGTTCCGAAACCTCTCTTAAGTCTTTTTTAGAATTTTTAAATCTTAATGATAAAGGCATTGTTTTATCCTCTGAATTTAGTAATGTCTCTATCAACTTTCTAGATCTTAATATTTTTATCCAAGATGGTAATATTCAAACAAAGACTTTTTTTAAAAAAGTTTGTACTAACACTATAATAGATCACACTAGCTGTCATCATAAACCTTGGCTGGACGGCATTCCAAAAAGCCAATTTTTACGTCTTCATCGTAACTGTACTTTAAAAAAAGATTTTGATACTCAATCTACCTCACTAAATAATTAGTTTTTAGAAAAAAATTACAAACCTGACAAATTAGTTGCAGCTTTAGAGGAAGTAAAATCCAAGGAGAGAAAGGACCTCCTAGTATATAAAGATAAAAAAGATGACCCTCCTAAATTACCTATCATCTTAGATTATAATAGTAAAAGTAAAAATTTAAAAAAAATTATTAATAAGCACTGGCATATTTTAAAACAAGATGACCTTTTAAAAGAGTATATTCCGGATAGGCCTAACATAATATTTAGGGGGGCCCCAAATTTTAAAACAATTTTAACAAAGAACTATACTAAAACCACCATTTTAAAGAAAGAAAATTTTATGTCTAAACCAAAAGGCTTTTTTAAATGTAATAAATGTGTTGTATGTAAATCCACAAATCCAGCCACCAACACCAAAACTATAGACTTTTTATCCACCATCACAAAGGTATCATATCCTATCAAAGATTTAATTGGTTGTAACACCAAAAATGTTATATATCTACTAGAATGCCCTTGCGGACTTCAGTATATAGGCATGACGACAAGATGTTTAAAAACTCGCCTAGCTGAACATTGTCGCAATATTAAAAAAGGCTATGATAACCATTCAGTTTCCAAACACTTTTTAATGCATAATAAAGACCCAAGACTTTTAAAAGCTATTGGAATAGAACAAGTTATCATGCCCTGGAGAGGTGGGGATATGAAAAAAAAAAAAAAAAAAAATATTAGGGAAAAGAGAGATGAATTGGGTTTTTCAATTAAAAACTCTCTGTCCCAATGGGCTAAATGCTGATTTTGATCTTTTTAATTTTTTATAATATAATCATTATTTATAATTTCATTAAATTTTTTTAACAATAGGAAAGTTTTTTGTTTTTTTTTACATGCCCACCCCTAAGTAGGTCTAATTCTGTTTTATTATATGCTTATCATTTTGTCACACATTTTTACATTTTTTATTTATTAAGCATATATACAATACTATATGACCATCTCTGTTTACTTTATATTCCAATATCTGATTCATGCCTCATGCTGTTTTCTTATTTAAATTATTTTATTGTTACATCCCACGTGACCGCGGCTGTTCGCGATCACGTGTTCGCTATTCCCTACCCGCCCACTGTGTTGCCGGCTAATATGCTGTTTTAAGCATTATTTCCTTTAGTTCTTTTCCCCTTAATCACGTGACCGTGGTAGCTCGCGATCACGTGTCTTTGTCAGCATTTTCTGCTCCACCCTGCTGGTGCCGATCTTCACAATCGCCCAGCATACAGTTCCCATAAGCCTTTTCAGCCGCACCACGTGACCGCGCGACGGCGCGACCACGTGATTTTAATGTTTCTAAATATTTTATTTGTTTATTTTGACTAACGCTCGTTTTTAAGTTTTAACTGCAACATAAAATTACAATAACTTTTATGTTATCTTATTAAGAATCTTCTCAACATTTGTTTTTCTCTCTGCATTTTTATGGTTTAATAATGACGTCATTTTGGCGCCAAATTTTGAATCTGCATATGTTCAGATAGTTTATAAAAGCATTCATGTACCAGTCTGTTTCTTTCCTTATTGCCAATTGAAAAAGCCCTGTGAGGCGAAACGCGTTTTGGCTGTATTTATATTTTATTTACTCTGTTATTATTAATAAAGTTATATTGGCCTTTTTATTAGCTTTTATATATCTTTTTATTATATAATATCATTTTTTATTTTGAAACCTGGTACCTGCTATATTGGAACACGCATATGCTCAAGAATCCCAGGTGGGGATAATACCACCTACGCTACCCAAGTGAGCAGTATATCCTGCTCATATACATGTGAGTATTTTACTGCTCTTATTATTTTACCCTTTTTACTCATTCAGTGAGCACTATACTGTTTCTTCATCTCTCCACATACCGAGGAGTTCCTCATATTTTCGTCACCTATATCCTACCAGTGGAGGATCAACGCCACTGAATGCCACTACCACTTGAGCAAGTTTATGCTCAGAAATAGGTGAGTGGACCATCTGCTATGAGATTTGCTTATCTACCTATTTGTTGAATTACAATCTGCACTATTGGAGTCTTTTTGTTTTCCTCACATGTCCATATATTCACCATCGAACTGAGACACCGTTAACATAAGAAGATCCAGCTATTCTTTGGACTTTTTCCAGACTCCAGTGCTATCACAGGTTCTATTAAAGACTTTTTATTATTGGGATCAACTTTCCTGTTTATTTATATATTCGTCTTATCCCATTTTATATTTATTTCTATATCCACTACCATATAGCGCAACCTATATATTTTCTTTTGTTTTACCTCCCTGGCACGTCTGAAGCACAGTATGCACACCGGTGCCAAACAGCAACGCCGAAAGAAAAGAGACAAGAGAGAATCCTCCACGTCCGTCATGGACCTGCTTACCACGTGGCTCGCAGGCCGCGCAAGATGGCCAACGCCGCGACTCGCATAGCCCCGTCTCCCAGCCACCGGCGGAGGGCAGCGATCAGCCCACACAAGCTGACACCACGCACATCCTCAATAAACTGCTAGAGGTCCGCAATGATCTGGCGGGTGAGATTTCCAAGAACACGCTAGATGTCAAGCAGGAAATACAGGCGCTGGGCGCCCGGACCGTGGCCCTGGAGGAGAGGATGGAACAAATAATCCAGGCCCACAACGCAACAGTGACCCGTACGAGAGCCACAGAACAAAAGATAACCGAGCTGGAATTGCTGGTTGAAGATCTGGCAAACCGCTCACGACGCAACAATATCCGGCTTAGAGGCCTCCCAGAAGCGCCTAACGAAGGGGCGCTGATTGAAAAGCTAGAAAGCTACTTTAAGCACCTCATACCAGAAATTCCGGAGGACAAATGGACGATCGATCGTGCGCACAGGGCGCTCCGGGCCCGCAGAGCTGAAGAGATGACACCCAGGGACATCATCATCCGCTTCTACTTCTATACAACAAAGGAAGCGGTGATGAGATACGCCAGACAGCACAACCTTACCTACCAATCCGCCAGCACCACCCTCTTCCAGGACCTGTCACCCACAACACTGCAACGCCGCCGAGACTGGAAGCCGATAACCTCAGTGCTCCAGGACCAAGGGATCCGCTATACATGGGGGCACCCGTTCAAGCTGGTGGCATACAGGTCGGATGCAGCGCACACTCTTCTGCCCGGGTCTGACCCCTTACAATTTCTTTGTGGACTCCACCTGGACCCCCCCACCGGGACTTGCCCTCCCGCGAGACAACCTGCCAGAGCTCCGTTCCCTCCCCCGTGAATGGCTGAGCACGGGCGAGCAGGCTGACCGACATGCATAACAGCCCTCCGGGCCACCATGGGACTTGGCGATCCCTCCGCCAGGCTGGCTTATAGGACCTTGGGGACCGGCGGCACCGGTGGGACTGTTGCGGGGGGGCTTACGGTGGCTGGGTCCCCGCGCTGCGTGGCGGCTCGCTCTGGCTGCCTGGGGCGTGAACCCTTTCACCCATAACGGCGGGCCGGGCGGGCATGCCGGGGGTGTCCCACGGGGCACAGCGGGCTGTGCCTCTGTGGCTGGTGCCCCTGGGGCAACAACACCAATAACGGCACGACGCGGCCCGGGGGTGGCCACATTTACATGCGGGGCTCCCTCTACGGGGCGGCCTCGTCCTGCGGGTGTGGAGGCGGCCCCAGTTATGATACTTCGTGCCGCCTTGGTCTCCCGCGCTCCCCTCTCCCCCCTCCTCCCCGCGGCAGCTAAATATGTCAGAGGACCAACGCAACCCCAAAACTGGCATCCAGGCACGCACCAAACTAGCCTACATGCATACTATTTGCTTTATGCTGAACAAGACATTTAGTTAACTGGGAGTCTCTCGCATTGTGGCACGGTGGATCGGGGACTCACTTGACCCTGCTGGAGCCATAGTACTATGGCCAGCGGAGATCAGAACCTCCCCTGATTTACTCTGGCAGAATGTAAGACCAGAATGTATCCCCACTGGGACGTTTCCTTTTGTTCTGTAAATAGTTGCACTGTGATATCGTTTAATTTGTGTACAAGTGAGAATGTTGCTCATGACTCGGCACAAGACGCCATGGTATCACTAGAGAGGTTACCTACCCGACCACAGATGGACCTAGACAGGGAGCCCCACAAACCGATGACAGCCACCACAACGACACCACCATGACGCTTAAAATCCTATCCATAAACTCCAGGAGCTTAAACACACCCCAAAAACGGAGACTACTTTTACGAGAATTGAAATCCAAAAAGACTGACATAGCTCTCATCCAGGAGACACATCTACACAGAACAACTCCAATTACGCTGAAAGACCGCATGTACACCATGACATATGAGGCTAGGGCAATTAGGAAAAAAGCAGGGATAGCCATACTGATCCACAAAACTTGCCCACTCATTCTAACGCACCAACAAACTGATCCTGAAGGCAGGTATTTGGCTATCTCTGGCACCATACACGGTATGAAAATACATGTAGTTAACATTTACGCTCCCAACGAACCAGATCAAGCTTTCTGGAGCTCCATAGAAACCCTGATCTCCACTCTAAGAGGAGGCATAGTAATAGTAGGAGGGGATTTCAACGCAGTCCCATGCCCGACTTTAGATGGAAGCTCTAAACCGGGAACACAACGCTCACAGGGCAGAGGTGGCCAAGACAAACTTATGCACTCCTTTCTCCAACACACAGGCTTACGCGATGCGTGGAGATTACAACACCCAGACACCAGAGACTACTCATACTACTCAACACGTACTCTAGAATAGATAACATCCTCCTCAATGGAGCAGGCATGGCCAAACTTATACACTCAGAGATCAACAGTATCACCTGGTCCGATTATGCTGACATATCGGTCACACTGGGGAAACTACACTATCACTTAAATTGGACTTGGAAACTCAACGCTAACTTGCTCAACGACGAGGAGATACTCCTCGCCACCCGAGCAACCATCACAGACTACTTTAGCAACAATGACACAGACGACACAAACCCGACAATCGTCTGGGCAGCTCACAAATCGGTCCTGAGAGGCAATTCATCCGAACAGCCACCCACGTTAAAAAAGAAAAAACAAAACGCCTCTTAGAACTCCAAACTACATTACGGAGAACAGAACACCAACACAAACACAACCCCACCACTGCTAAGCTTGAGGAACTCCAAGCACTCAGACACTCCATCAGAGAACTATCAATAGCAGACGTAGCACACTCCGTACAAAGATCCCGACGCCTCTTCTACGAGAAAGCCAATAAGATGGACACACTACTAGCCTGCACACTCAGGCCCCGTCAAGAATCCAAACCCATCGCAACAATCCGCAACCCCTCTAACGTAATAGTTACCACACCAAAAGACATCAACCTAGCCTTCACAGACTACTTTCGCAGGCTGTATGATCACACCCCAGGGGACGAATTAGCACAGGCCCACCTTCTGACACATATCACTGACTTTCTGACTCACACAGACCTACCTAAGCTAACACCACAAGAGGCAGAAGCTCTACAGGCGCCCATAACACAAGATGAAGTGGCGGCGGCAATCGCCACGCTACCAGGCAACAAGGCACCCGGACCCGACGGCTACGACATGTCCTACTACAAAAAATTCAAAGATGAATTAGTCTCCCCCCTCACCAATTTATATAACCACTTCCTCCAGGGAGCGACACCTGACCGAGACATGGCTATCGCCAACGTAGTGCTCCTACCTAAACCAAACAAAGACCCCACCCTAGCCACAAACTACAGACCAATCTCCCTAATCAATGCAGACTTAAAAATTTTCGCAAAAATCTTATCCATCAGACTAACACCTCTCTTGACCAAACTAGTTCACTCGGACCAGGTCGGCTTCATGCCGGGACGCCAGCTGTATGAAAACACCTGCCGTGGGGCCGACCTGGTCTGGCACATGGCCAACTCCAACACCCCTTCCCTCGCCCTATCCTTGGACGCCGAAAAGGCCTTTGACAGAGTCCAATGGCCATTCCTCTTTCAGCTACTAGAAACACAAGGCTTCCCAGACACATTCATTACAGCAATCAGGGCCCTGTGCACAGATCTCCATGCACAGACTCTCATACCTGGAGCTCCCAGGACCCCCTTCCCAGTGCGGAACGGGACCCGACAGGGGTACCCACTATCCCCACTATTGTTTGCACTAGTATTAGAACCCCTACTCCAATCCATTAGAGCTGACCCACTGATACAAGGCATACAGATAGGGACTACACAATTCAAAGTAGCGGCATATGCCGACGACGTTCTACTAACGCTGTCCGACCCAATATGCTCCATGACCCGACTAGACACTCTCCTGCAACAATACGGAAAAGCCTCCGGATACAAAGTCAACCTCACCAAATCGACAGCCATGCCGTTCCACCTACAGGACCACGAGGTAACATACCTCAGGCGCCAACACCAACTTAGGATAAATCATGAATCACTCACATATCTTGGAATACAACTAACAGCTGACCCCACCACACGGTACAAATACAACTACGCTCCCCTCCTACACTCTCTAAAAAACGACTTTGACAACTGGACTGACAAACCCATTACATGGCTCGGGCGACTACACTCAGTAAAAATGAATGTCATGCCCATACTCTTATTCCTTTTTCAAGCACTACCGATCAGGATCATTAGATCAGATCTGGCAGATATACAGAAGGCTATAGACTCCTTCATATGGCAGAGAAAAAGGCCCAGAATAGCCAGAGCCATACTATATAACCCCAAACCACGAGGAGGTCTTGGACTGCCCCACTTACACAACTATTACATTGCAGCACAGCTAGCCCAAATAGCGCACTGGCATTGCCCAATAGACCAACGCAGATGGGTAGACGTAGAATCACTAATGACTGGCACAGACCTACCCCAATTTCTAATATAGACACCCAGAGAACATAGGACGACAGTTCGAACTACCTGCCCAGCTATCCTCAACTCCATTAGCCTCTGGGACCAGGTAGCCCAGAAATATAACCTCATAAACACCCCAAGCCCGATGACTCCGATACTCCAGAACAGAGCATTCCCACCAGGACTTAGGGCATGAGACTTTAAGGGCATTGAAACCACAGGGCTGCAACGCTACATACACTTATACATCGACAAGCAACTAGTGACATACGACCACTTAAAATCTCAGGCCCCACTGCACACCAGGGACTTTTTCCGATACGTCCAAATCAGGGACTTCGCACAATCAGCCACGGTTAAAGCAACGAAGACCAAAAACTTAACATTCTTTGAACGCATATGCCTTAAAGAAACCAAAGAAGCTTATCTCAATACTCTACAACCACATTTACACAGAATCTAAAACATGGTGTGATCCTTGTCTGCAGGTAGCACGGTCCTCTAGGGTAAACAACAGGCACAGTCCTTTGGTTTGCATATAATTCAGGAAGTTTTATTGTCAAACTCCACCACAGCTACAGCAGCAAATAAAAACAAAATCCTATAAACAAAAACCTAGCTCGGTCTGAGCACTAACTGACATCAAGTTCCCCCTCTCTCAAGGGTTTAATCTATAACAAAAACAAGAAGTGGTTTCACCAACCTAGCATCTTTTTCAGCTCTCAGATTTCCAGTGTTTCTGACAGCCTGCTGCTTCCAGCCCTTCCAGAGAGAAATAAACATTCTCCCCTTACCTGCCTGGCAGGGAGGGGTTTATTCCCACTGCTGCAGCTGATTACCTGCAGCTGAGCAGTGGGTTGGAGACAGTCCAAAGCCTGGTCTGGACCTAGTCTCCCAAGAAAAAACAGTAAATAGTGGAGTGGAGCACTGGCCCACCCTTCTCTCCAAATGCTCCACCCCAGGGGCCCATAACTAAATATGCATTCAAGTCATATACATACATACATTCCCCCGGGGTTAAAGATCATATGCCTCTATGAACAATGTAGATGAAATATAAACTCCCTCACAGACCACCCCATTCACCTTATCAAAATGGGGAACACTAACATACACAAACAGGTGGGAAGCGGATTTGCGGGACACCTTGGAAGGGATAGAGTGGCAAAACATATGGGAAGCATGCATAAAAACATCCATCTGCACCTCCCTACAAGAACAAGCTTATAAAATGCTATTTAGGTGGTACACAACCCCAGTCAAGCAACATCGCATGCAAATCAGCCCCACAGACACCTGCTGGCGTACATGCGGGGAAAAAGGCACGTACGCACATATGTGGTGGCACTTCCCGAAGGTCACCACATACTGGAGAGAGGTAGTGGTGGTAGGGTCCCAGCTTCTCCACAAAAGACTCACACTAGACCTTTGGGCCTGCCTTCTCTCCAGACCCACAGAGGGACTGGACAGGTATGAACAGAGACTACTGAACATGTTATACCTAGCAGCCCGCAGAGCCTCGGTCCAACACTGGATACATCCAGAGACACCACCTCTATCCCTAGTAAAAACCAAGATCAGAGACTACAGAGACTACTTAATGGATAAAATGACTGCTCAGGTCTGAAATACAATGACATCCTTTAACCGGGTATGGACACCCTGGGAACAATATGACATATAACCCCACCCTGGGGACGTGGGGCAGGAATCGGATGCTCACACCCACTCTAGAATACACACCAAGCTCCTACACTCCTGGAGGAGCAGACAGATCACTCTCCCTCGAGGCCTAAATAACGCAGACCAGGACAAACCCCACCAAAACGCTACAAAATGACCTTCCAAAACTCACTTGTACCCTAAATTGTACACACCTTGTTACAAGTTCCTGTTATACCATTACTAATATATGACCTGTTATACCTATGAAACTTTCTTCTTTTCCTTGAAAAAATACAGACAAACGAAAAGCTTTAAACCTATGCTCCAGACTTCTGCGAAGCCCGTGTTTGCAAAGATAATGTACTGCACCACTATTTGTCTGACAATAAATAAAGAATTATATAAAAATAAAAAAAATGTTGCAGTAAACTGGAATGTTTCAGTAAACATTAATATTGTCTCTTTGTATATGATGATAGACCCTTGTGGAATGAATTCGAATTATTGAAATTAAACTGCAAAACCTTTAATAATACCAACTTGGCAGCAAGTGACATTCTCTTGTCCTCTGTTCAAACTTGTGTTGCTAATTCTTTTATATATATATATATATTCTTTATTTTGGTTGTGCAGGAGAAAACAACAACAGCATTTTGGTAGTCTTGAGGGTATATCAGAAAGAAAAAACACTGTGTTCAAGACAAGCCATCTGCACATTTTCTTTTCTTTTTTTTTATATATAAGACAAGCTTAGTCAGAGAAAGAGATCTAACTGAATAGCGGCATAATACTAACAGCGCTGTTTCACAAACATGCATGTCAAACCAGGCTAGCTCATAATAATGTAAAACAGTGCTGGTGATCAACAAAAATGTAATATGCATTAGTAGTCAGAATAAAAACTTTAAGGGTATTAAGAACAGATGCATACAATCAAACCCCGAGCAGAGCGTTGAATCGTGAAATGTCCCGAACAGTCGGTGGACGTAAAGCTCAAGGTTGAGATCTGGTCACCCTATGCCCTGGGAGGGTAAAGTCTTGTCTTGCAAATTGTGTAGCAGCCTGTGGGAGAGTGTCCCAAGGAGAGAGAGTTTTCCAGGTAAGGAAAGGCATGAGGGAAGTGTTACCAGCCGCATCGATGCCTGCACCATTTGATTGCCAATTACCAGGTGGATGGTAGGGCCAAGTCTCCTTCTGTAGGAGTAGCGCTGGTAAAGGTGCCGAGTTCACCGCCAGTGCTGGTGTGGGGTGGTCGCTCTTCTCCCCCAGGCCATGAATAGAGTCAGTTCCGTAAGTCCACAGATTTGATTCCTTCGGAAGGCTGGGTCTGCCCTTTGTCGGGCGCAGATATTCCGCTGTCGCTTGCGGCAGTTGGATCTTCGGCGACGTGGTTGGGGTCAGGAAGGCTGTCTCCGCTTGGGCTTCGGGCCAGGTCGGTCTGCAGGGATGTTAGTGTTAGTTATTTTGCGTTGCGTTTCTGAGGGAGGCCCCTTCCACCTCCGATCCCCCAGCCGTTCCGCCTCCTCCTCTGGTTCTGGTTGTACTCGCCTGATGTAGTGCTCTAGGCGCTCCCTGAATCTATTAAAGATAATGTCCAGTGGTGTCAGATGGCGTACCGATTGCTCTTGTGTCTGGGCTCCAGGCTGTGCTTGGCTTGTGTAAGTGCCGTTCGTTGGTGTGTGTCCGCCATCTTAAGCGGCTCATTAGCCCCAGGGCTTTGATGGGGTGTTACAGTTGGTGACAGTTTTACTGTTTGCTGCAGGGTGAGGGGGACCGGGATGACCCCCACCGGTCCATAGAAGGGGGGACGGGTTCCCATGCCGAGAGCTTCGGCGCACCTTGGCCGAGGGAGAGTGGCCGTCTCTCCCGCGATATCCGTGTGCGCCATGCTTCAGGTTAGGCCGCAAGGCCTATCTGCAGTTCAGTTGGGGGGTAGTTACAAGAGTTGGGTACCATTGTGTGCCCACTCGGATGCAGACCGGCCCCCGGGTCTCGGAGGGTTGTTCCCGGCAGGGAAATTGCCGTTTAGACGATTTTTGTAGTCGTTGGCATCGGAGCCGCATTCAGGCATGTCCGGCCATCTTGGCTACCAGGCCCCACCCCCATGTTGCTAATTCTAACATGACCTTTCTGGCTGACTACTTCACTCTTTGTCAAGTTGGATAAAAAGAATGGACTACCTTCTCTCTTTATGCCAGCACTATGCCAGCCGTCTTTTCTCAGGAATGATCACACAGTCCGTTGTACTCACGCTCTCTCTCACGCTCTCTCATAGATGGTGATGTGAGAAATGGTTGGTGTTGCAATGCACGCATTTTCTTCTCCAAGATCCAACACAGGAATTCTAGTTTTGTGAAGTAGCTATCTTGGAAAAATAACTCTTACCTCAAACTCACATAGTTCAGCTGCTTTATTGCAGGTTATATCAAAAATATATCAGCAATAATTGGGGCCACCACTCATTTAACATACCTCCCAAAATGTCACATGGACAAAGGTGGACCCTTTAATTTTAGGGGTGTGTGTGTGGTCACACCCCCACTCAGGGAAGGGCTGTTCTGGGTGTGAGTGGGGATGTGACCAGAGATGGGGCTGTTCTGAGTGTGAGTAGAGGTGACCAGAGACGGGGCTGTTCTGTGTGTTAGTGGGGGTGTGACCAGAGATGGGGCTGTTCTGTGTGTTAGTGGGGGTGTGACCAGAGACGGGGCTGTTCTGGGTATAAGTGGGGGTGTGACTGGGGCGGAGCTGTTCTGGGTGTGAGTAGAGGTGTGACCAGAGATGGGGCTGTTCTGGGTGTAAGTGGGGATGTGACCAGAGATGGGGCTGTTCTGTGTGTTAGTGGGGGTGTGACCAAAGACGGGGCTGTTCTGGGTGTGAGTGGGGATGTGACCAGAGATGGGGCTGTTCTGTGTGTTAGTGGGGGTGTGACCAGAGACGGGGCTGTTCTGGGTATAAGTGGGGGTGTGACTGGGGTGGAGCTGTTCTGGGTGTGAGTGGAGGTGTGACCAGAGACGGGGCTGTTCTGATTGTGAGTGGGGGTGTGACTGGGGCAGAGCTGTTCTGAGTGTGAGTGGGGGTGTGACCAGAGATGGGGCTGTTCTGGGTGTGAGTGGGGGTGTGACCAGAGATGGGGCTGTTC
>OW240921.1:1402768-1435107 GCA_933207985.1 Pelobates cultripes | reverse complement strand
TGTGGCCAGGGCTGTTCTGGGTGTGAGTGGGAGTGTGACTGTGGCCAGGGCTGTTCTGGGTGTGAGTGGGAGTGTGACTGTGGCCAGGGCTGTTCTGGGTGTGAGTGGGAGTGTGACTGTGGCCAGGGCTGTTCTGGGTGTGAGTGGAGGTGTGAATGGGTAGAGGCTGTTCTAAGAAATTTTAGTGACTTTCTAATAACATTTTATAGAACTAAAATGTAATTTATAACAAGAACAAAGTACCTTATTTACAGACTGATTCCTAAACACATTTATTGTAGTTTTTAAGACACCTTACTCCTAGCTTCTAGAAAAGATAGACATTAGGATATAAGAGAGGGACAAATGGATTTGGGTCACAGATAGGCACTGTCCTTCCTAAATAGGGACACTTGGAGGTATCTGTGTCGGTGATCCCAGTGCTGCCTGCCATTTAAATGTATATGAATGTCCGTCAGCCCCCCTATTAACCAGGGAGCGCCTGTACTCTGGTCTCCATTATTTCTGTAGTAACCAAAACAACTTTATTTAATTAAGTGGTTTTGGTGTATAGATCATGTCCCTGCAGTCTCACTGCTCAATTCTCTGCCATTTAGGCATTAAATCACTTTGTTTATACAGCCCTAGCCGCACCTCCTGGCACGTGACTTACACAGCCTTCCTAAACACTTCCTGTAAAGATTCATAAAATGTTTAAACTTCCTTTATTGCACATTATGTTTAATTTAGAATATATTTTATCATGCTCTGTTAAAAGCTTACTAGATCCTGCAGGAGCCTCATGTGTTTGATTAATGTTCAATTTACAGAGCACGAGATAACGTTTAACCCCTTAAGGACCGGACTGTTTTTGCGATGTTGTACATTTGCGACCAGGCATCTTTTTACACTTTTGTGGTGTTTGTGTTTAGCTGTAATTTTCCGCTTTCTCATTTACTGTTCCCATACAAATTATATATTGGGTTTTTTTCAGGACAAAAGGGGCTTTCTTTACATACCATTATTTATATAATCTCATGTAATTGAATTTAAAAAAAATGAAAAAATATGATAAAAAATTGAAAAATATATATTTTTTTTACTTTTAGGTGAAAAATCTTTTACTCATTGTGACAGACCCATCTTTATGACTATTATTTGTGGATTCATCTAGTTTGCCTTCCTTTCATGGAAATTGCCTGTTTCTATAGCCCATGCGTATTTTTTACCGAACAAATCTACCGAACGGACGGCCACCCAGACTAGAAGTGTGCTGCTGGTTAACCTCTTGATCCCAATTAGAACGTTGTGGTTAACCGCAAACACTTCTTAATTATAACGGAATACAGGGTGGTCGTCGTTCGCATGTCGACCACGAGGCAGCGGCCATTTTAAATCACACGAAAGACCAGCGGTGTTCGGCATAGATTCCATGGAACTAAAAACGGACACTTTTTCTGCTGAACACCGCTAAAACAACAGGTCACCCTTCTCCGTCGACGAAAGCTTGCGAACACCGGCCGTTTGGGAGTTTTGGATTACATGAAGAGACTTAACCCAGATAGCCTTCCCATGGAGTTATTCGTATACCGAAAGACTGTAAGAACTTTGACTCCATGGCGATTGAGCTATGCGTATGGGATCTGAGCACTATTCGCTAATAATATGCCCTCAGATCCAGGCTATCTGGGGATACGAATGTAAAATGTTCGGTAGTTGTGTAATTATTTATTTTTATGTGTTTTCTGGTTATTTACTTAAAATGGTGATTTGTCTGTGTCCTGGAGATAATTGAATTACTTCTCAATTATCTCCAGGGCAGAGGGGAGGAAACCATGCTGCATTGTGGGAAATGTTTGTGCCTGTATGTCTGAAATGGCCATATGTCTATCTGTCATCACAGTCTCCCATTTGGTCCCCTAGGGGAGTGTCCACCAAGTGGGAGACCTGCATAAATACGGGCGGGTAGCCCACAGTAAAACCAGATCTTGTTTTACCCTCAATGCGTAGTTGGTCTCGTTATTGGGGGGATTTATTACCGACGACTAGAGACTGATTGCTGGAGCCGAAAGCCGCTTGGTGGATATACTTGTTCGGCGGCTAGCGACGATTCGTGGATTTGTGTTCCGGAGTTTGGAGCACTCTTACGGATCCCGGTCGGGAGATTGCCGCTTCACCTGATGGTGGTTCGTACACAGCAGTATATGCAAATGGAGATAGTAAGATTACGAAGGGAGAATCTTAACTAAACGGCTGTTTCACTCATAGGCACCAGGGGTATCTTAACACTCATCTACAAAAGCGAATGAAAAAACTGCTAAATAGATTCAAAATTTTGTCCTGAGTTTAAAAATACCCAGTGTTTACGTGCTTTTTTACTTTTTTTGCAAGTTATAGGGCTATAGGTACAAGTAGGATATTGCGGTTTCAAAACATACATTTTTAAAATGTATCAATAGTGACATTGTAACACTATTATCTGTCATAAATCTCTGAATAACACCCCACATGTACATATTTTTTTTAAAGTAGACAACCCAGGGTATTCAATATGGGGTATGTCCAGACTTTTTTAGTAGCCACTTAGTCGCAAACACTGGCCAAAGTTAGCGTTCATATTTGTATGTGTGTGAAAAAAGTAAAAAACTAAACTGAACGCTAATTTTGGCCAGTGTTTGTGACTAAGTGGCTAATAAAAAAGTCTGGACATACCCCATATTGAATACCCTGGTTTGTCTACTTTAAAAAAAATATGTACATGTGGGGTGTTATTCAGAGATTTATGACAGATAATAGTGTTACAATGTCACTATTGATAAATTTTAAAAATGTATGTTTTGAAACCGCAATATCCATAAGTGGTTACTAAAAAATACTGG
This sequence comes from Pelobates cultripes, assembly GCA_933207985.1. Lineage (NCBI taxonomy): Eukaryota > Metazoa > Chordata > Amphibia > Anura > Pelobatidae > Pelobates > Pelobates cultripes. The sequence goes on along the minus strand of OW240921.1, from coordinate 1,432,249 downwards.
ACATACCCCATTTGCAATACCTTGGGTTGTCTTCTTTTGCAAATGGTATGCCATCATGGGGGTAATTCTCATTCCTGGGCTACCATACGCTCTCAAAGGCAACATAACCAACATGGCCATTTTCAATGTAAAAATATTTTACCCTTATATTTGACCCTGTAACTTTCAAAAACGCTATAAAACCTGTACATGGGGGGTACTGTTATACTCAGGAGACTTTGCTAAACACAAATATTAGTGTTTAAAAAAAGAGGAAAACATATTACAACAATTATATCATCAGTAAAAGTGCTGTTTGTGTGTGAAAAATGCAAAAAAAGTCACTTTCACTGACAATATCATCGCTATTATATGTTTTACTGTTTTGAATCACTAATATTTGTGTTCAGCGAAGTCTCCCGAGTAAAACAGTATCCCCCATGTACAGGTTTTAGTGTGTCGTAGAAAGTTACAGGGTAAAATACAGTGCTAGCAAATTAAATTCTCTGGACTTTCGGCCTGGGTTGGCAGGCAGGTCCCTCAAATTGCAATCAATAACATGACTTAATTATGTAAAAATATTACATAAATACGCACGTAGAATTTAAATATATAAGCATATTTATATATTTGAAGTCTACATGTATATTTATATAATTATTTTTTTTTTATAATTTTGTATATGGACATATGTATATTTCGTATTATTTTTATTTATTTATATATACATAGATATATATACAATTTCATTCTAAGTGTATTTTGATATAAATATATATATATATATATATATATATATTAATATCAAAATACAGTTAGAATAAAATTTCATAAAGACATATTTTTTTAAATTTGTTTTATTATTTTTACATTTTTTTATTTAATTTAAATTACTTATTATTTGTATTTTATAATAATATATATATACAATATATATAGTTATTATATATATTATATATATACATGTGTAATTTAATTATAAGTGTATTTTTATATTAATATATGTACATATTAATATAAAAATACACTCAGTATGACATTATATATATGATATATAGACAAATATTATATAGATATAATAAATGTCTATATATCATATTTATATACACATATACAATTATTTTTTTATTTATTAACATTAACTTTTATTTTTTTATTTTACACTAGCAGGGAGACACATGGACACCTATTGTGTTGAGCGATCACATGGCCCCAGGGGTCCTAATCCGCCATGGGGACACTGTCTGGGCTGCAGGCAGTCTCCCCACACCGGGAGCACCACCGATTGCCGCCGGGGGAACGACGGCGATCGGGTAAGTACATTGGACCGTTAGGACGGTTCAGGACCGTCACCGGTCGGCAATGGAAAAATGCCGATGACGGTCCTGAACCATCCTCGGTCCTTAAGGGGTTAAAGTAAGTTACATCTGATTGAAAATGAAATTATTTTGTTTTCATGCAGGCTGTGTCAGTCACAGCCGGGGGAGGTGTGGCTAAGGCTGCATAAACAGAAACAAAGTGCAAATTGAGCAGTGAGACTGCAGGGGCATGATCTATACACGAAAACCACTTCATTAAGATTATCATTCCTTTTTGAAACTCATTGTTGCTGCTGGAACTCCTTGACCCCCAGTTTTGCTCCCAGTACTGAGTCTTCTCGCTCCCACACACTCACACTGTGTGTCAGTTGATGCTCCCCCCGCACCGCCCTCTGTTCTGATACCCTTGGAGCAGGTGCCAGGCTGCGTTTAGCTACGTTATTATTACAGACTGATTGCGAGACAGATTTTAAACTGCTTGTAATTACAGATTCCAGGATATTAGACATGCAAACATTCAGAGGTGCTTGGCCTCTGCATATTCACAGTGAGCTCTGAGCAATGTACGACGTTTGCAAATTGTCTGCGGCTGATTTTAGCACCTTCTCCAGTAATCAGTACGGCTTGAGTCATTAGTACAGAATGCAAATCAGTCAATCGTATGGGACTGGTCCTCACAGTCTGTATTCACCACTCATAATATTCTGATCTATCACTTACAGCCATCACCCCAAAATAACACATTTTTTAGAAAATACAGAATTGTATTGATCCAGGGTACTTGTTCCAGTCTGTTATCTTATTTTAGTTTTTAGATTTCATATTGTGATATATCATTAACACCTTCCTTGCCAAACATTTACCGAAAATTATCGGCTCCTGACATGTAGCCAGCAGTGATCTTCCGAAAAATAAAATCTTAAAAACCTGTGCGATCACAAATTCCTTTTTGGATGGATTGCTAATTGACACAAATTGAGACCTAGCTGCTAATCTTATCTCAGAGGAAGCCCCCACTCCCATTATATAGCAAAGTAAGGATTCTGAATTTTCCCCGTATTGTCTCCGTGGCTCCCCATACTGCCCATGTTCATGTTGGTCCTTTCTAGGAATTGACACGATGAAACAATGGATGTCTTCTCAAACATCCTCTCTGTTTGGACCTTCTACAAACATACTGTGTCTCCATCCCTCAGATATCTTTTTCTGTTCGCAGATTAAACAATCTACGGAAAACTGGGGCAAACAGCTCCCAAAAACTCTAATTTTCAGCAACTGTGTTTGGCCAAGGCTAAAACTCTAAAGCCTTTATCTTCATGTTATAGGCACTTTTACAACTTCTCTTTTTACCAATTCTCTAATTTAACAGATTCTCACATTTTGCAGATTCTCTCCATTTGCGATTTCTCTCGGTTTACAGAATCTACTGTTTAACAGATTCTCTTAATATACAGATTTTCTGTTTTCAGATCCCCTCATTTTCCAGATTCTCTTGGCTTCCAGATTATCCCAGGTTGCAGATTCTCTAATTTTACAGATTTATAGTAATGGCAGAAACAGTATACAGGGAGTGCAGAATTATTAGGCAAATGAGTATTTTGACCACATCATCCTCTTTATGCATGTTGTCTTACTCCAAGCTGTATAGGCTCGAAAGCCTACTACCAATTAAGCATATTAGGTGATGTGCATCTCTGTAATGAGAAGGGGTGTGGTCTAATGACATCAACACCCTATATCAGGTGTGCATAATTATTAGGCAACTTCCTTTCCTTTGGCAAAATGGGTCAAAAGAAGGACTTGACAGGCTCAGAAAAGTCAAAAATAGTGAGATATCTTGCAGAGGGATGCAGCACTCTTAAAATTGCAAAGCTTCTGAAGCGTGATCATCGAACAATCAAGCGTTTCATTCAAAATAGTCAACAGGGTCGCAAGAAGCGTGTGGAAAAACCAAGGCGCAAAATAACTGCCCATGAACTGAGAAAAGTCAAGCGTGCAGCTGCCACGATGCCACTTGCCACCAGTTTGGCCATATTTCAGAGCTGCAACATCACTGGAGTGCCCAAAAGCACAAGGTGTGCAATACTCAGAGACATGGCCAAGGTAAGAAAGGCTGAAAGACGACCACCACTGAACAAGACACACAAGCTGAAACGTCAAGACTGGGCCAAGAAATATCTCAAGACTGATTTTTCTAAGGTTTTATGGACTGATGAAATGAGAGTGAGTCTTGATGGGCCAGATGGATGGGCCCGTGGCTGGATTGGTAAAGGGCAGAGAGCTCCAGTCCGACTCAGACGCCAGCAAGGTGGAGGTGGAGTACTGGTTTGGGCTGGTATCATCAAAGATGAGCTTGTGGGGCCTTTTCGGGTTGAGGATGGAGTCAAGCTCAACTCCCAGTCCTACTGCCAGTTCCTGGAAGACACCTTCTTCAAGCAGTGGTACAGGAAGAAGTCTGCATCCTTCAAGAAAAACATGATTTTCATGCAGGACAATGCTCCATCACACGCGTCCAAGTACTCCACAGCGTGGCTGGCAAGAAAGGGTATAAAAGAAGAAAATCTAATGACATGGCCTCCTTGTTCACCTGATCTGAACCCCATTGAGAACCTGTGGTCCATCATCAAATGTGAGATTTACAAGGAGGGAAAACAGTACACCTCTCTGAACAGTGTCTGGGAGGCTGTGGTTGCTGCTGCACGCAATGTTGATGGTGAACAGATCAAAACACTGACAGAATCCATGGATGGCAGGCTTTTGAGTGTCCTTGCAAAGAAAGGTGGCTATATTGGTCACTGATTTGTTTTTGTTTTGTTTTTGAATGTCAGAAATGTATATTTGTGAATGTTGAGATGTTATATTGGTTTCACTGGTAATAATAAATAATTGAAATGGGTATATATTTGTTTTTTGTTAAGTTGCCTAATAATTATGCACAGTAATAGTCACCTGCACACACAGATATCCCCCTAACATAGCTATAACTAAAAACAAACTAAAAACTACTTCCAAAAATATTCAGCTTTGATATTAATGAGTTTTTTGGGTTCATTGAGAACATGGTTGTTGTTCAATAATAAAATTAATCCTCAAAAATACAACTTGCCTAATAATTCTGCACTCCCTGTAGTAACAGCAGAGACTGTAACGGCAGAGACTGTATTATAACGGCAGAGACTGTAACGGCAGAGACTGTACTGGCAGAGACTGTACTGGCAGAGACTGTAACGGCAGAGACTGTATTATAACAGCAGAGACTGTAACGGCAGAGACTGTACTGGCAGAGACTGTAACGGCAGAGATTGTATTATAATGGCAGAGACTGTACTGGCAGAGACTGTATTGTAACGGCAGAGACTGTATTATAACGGCAGAGACTGTAACGGCAGAGAGTGTATAGTAATGGCAGAGACTGTATTATAACGGCAGAGACTGTACCGGCAGAGACTGTAACGGCAGAGACTGTATAGTAACGGCAGAGACTGTACCGGCAGAGACTGTAACGGCAGAGACTGTAACAGCAGAGAGTGTATAGCAATGGCAGAGACTATAGTAATGGCAGAGACTGTAACGGCAGAGACTGTACCGGCAGAGACTGTAATGGCAGAGAGTGTATAGTAACGGCAGAGCGTGTATAGTAATGGCAGAGACTGTAACGGCAGAGAGTGTATAGTAACGGCATAGACTGTAACGGCAGAGACTGTAACGGCAAAGAGTGTATAGTAACGGCAGAGACTGTATTATAACGGCAAAGAATGTAACGGCAGAGACTGTACCGGCAGAGACTGTAACGGCAGAGACTGTTACGGCAGAGACTGTAACGGCAGAGACTGTATTATAACGGCAGAGAGTGTATTGTAACAGCAGAGACTGTATTATAATGGCAGAGACTGTATTATAACAGCAGAGACTGTACCGGCAGAGACTGTATTATAACAGCAGAGACTGTACCGGCAGAGAGTGTATTATAACAGTAGAGACTGTAATGGCAGAGACTGTATTATAACGTCAGAGACTGTACCGGCAGAGAGTGTAACATAAGGATTTGATTGAATTGATTTAGGAGGCTAGTGTGTATCTAGAACTTTGGGATCAACAGATAAAGTTCCAGGTTTAGGGACTACAAGACTCACAATCCTTAGTTATCGTTACCCTTGCTCTCTGCTAGTAGACCTTGATGATTGAAAGGAGTAAGTCAGTGTGTAGTCGAGCTGCCTCTTGTACCCTCTCTAGACAACCAGACTCTGGCCAAGGCATACCCTCCATGAGCCGGCAGATCATATCCGCTCACTGATGGAGCGGGATTATCTCAAAGTGTTCAGAAGATTCATTTTAAACAGAAAGCTGAGGCAGTAAATAATTTAAAGATAGCGGCAGTTGTTCCGCTGTTTATCTGTCACTTGTCTTTTCAGTCTGCCTGGCAGCGATACCCTCACCCACTGCTCCAACATTTTATCCTCCCTGACGTCGGCAGACATTCTGTGCATCTCTTTGCTGCTGGTTTATGTCTCTATTAGCAATTGATGATGCTCACATGTGGTTCTTCAAACACAAGAAAACATAAGAGGATAAAGAAATAGAACTTCTAAAAATAAAATAAAAGGATCAGTTTCTTTTTACCCTGCGGGAAAGAAAAGCGTGTTTTTTGGAAAGCAATTTATAATGTGTCCTGGTAATGTGAAGCAGTCTATTTGTACCTTATAAGCGTATTTACCAAGTAAGATTAATTAGGACAGTAATAAATTGTCACATGGCGTCTCAATAACACTCCACTAGGAAATCTCCCCGGGCTATAAATGTCTGATACCCACCGTGTCAGTTATATCCTCCCCGGGCTATAAATGTCTGATACCCACCGTGTCAGTTATATCCTCCCCGGGCTATAAATGTCTGATACCCACCGTGTCAGTTATATCCTCCCCGGGCTATAAATGTCTGATACCCACCGTGTCTGTTATATCCTCCCCGGGCTATAAATGTCTGATACCCACCGTGTCAGTTATATCCTCCCCGGGCTATAAATGTCTGATACCTACTGTGTCAGTTATATCCTCCCCGGGCTATAAATGTCTGATACCCACTGTGTCAGTTATATCCTCCCCGGGCTATAAATGTCTGATACCCACTGTGTCAGTTATATCCTCCCCGGGCTATAAATGTCTGATACCCACTGTGTCAGTTATATCCTCCCCGGGGTATAAATGTCTTATACCCACTCTCTCAGTTATATCCTCCCCGGGCTATAAATGTCTGATACCCACTGTGTCAGTTATATCCTCCCCGGGCTATAAATGTCTGATACCCATTGTGTCAGTTATATCCTCCCCGGGCTATAAATATCTTTTGCCCACTGTGTCAGTGATATCCTCCCCGGGCTATAAATGTCTGATACCCACTGTGTCAGTTATATCCTCCCCAGGCTATAAATGTCTGATACCCACTGTGTCAGTTATATCCTCCCCGAGCTATAAATATCTTATACCCACTGTGTTAGTTATATCCTCCCCGGGCTATAAATGTCTGATACCCACTGTGTCAGTTATGTCTTCCCCGGGCTATAAATGTCTGATACCCACCCCATAAAAGAAAATCGCCAAGTAATCCACAGATTAATAAATCGCTGGTATCGCCAAATAATCACATGAGCCAAGGCTTAATCCTGGAACAAGTCTGATTTACTGAGAAACAGGGCACACAATTTATACGGTACATAACTCCTCCTCTGTGCCAGACTAGAGAATTGGGTTTGAGCACTTATCAAACTCAATTATCTAGTGGCCAGAAAAGTTTAAATTTTTCACAATTATTATAAACATACTTCATACTTTATGTATAACATATCAAATATGGGTAGCTGAGGGTGATGTGAGCAACATATCCAAATTTCGTGAGCATCCGTTCAGTAGTTTTGGAGTTATACCGTGTGGAAGTTTGACCGGCTCGCCACGAGGTTGTAGCCAACTCAGAGTTCCATGAAATCAGTGTTGCGAGCCAGTCTTTGTTCGGATGAAAATTACACAAAAAACCCCACAGATGTAATGTAGCTGGTTACATGAGAGTGCTCCCCTCGTTCGGTAGATTGAAACTCCCGAACGCCATTGGTGTACAATTCGTGGAAATGGGTCAGACGGGACTTCCATGGGGACCGGGGATTGCTGGTGAGCCATGCCAAAAATAGTTCCAGGTGCTCAACGCCTAAGTCCTGCTGGCCGGCCGTTTAAGATGGCCACCCAGGAGCACTCAATGTGTCTACATAATGGGGAAGCTAGTGCTCTAGAGAATAGGGAGTTAAAAGAGAAAATTACATATTAGATTCCTTTGTTTCACATCCCCACTATATGTAATTTTCTCTTTTAACTCCCTATTCTCTAGAGCACTAGCTTCCCCATTATGTAGACACATTTTAGCATGATTATGCTATTGGCTGTCTTGCGGTGACATGACTGCAAGCAACACAATAACCCTTCGTTTTTATAATTACACTATACATTAATTTGTGCATTCCCTACTTATTATTTTACATGTTTTATATGTCCTTTTGTTTTATTACCCCTATGAAGCTTCATTTATATCAGAATCATTGTTTTATCATCTATATGCTGCACTATTAATTTATGCATAAATTATGACGTCATTTTGGAGCCAATTTTGAAATTGTTAATGTATTGAGAGGTTATTTAAACCATTGTGAACCAGGTCTCTGTTTCTTATTGCCAGTTGAAAAAGCCCTGTGTGGCGAAACGCGTTTTGGCTATTTTATATATATTTTTTACATTTTATCAATAAAGGATTATTGGCCTATATTCTACCTTTTATCTTTGATAATACACTTTTTTTATTTTCTATTTACTATATTTTATTTATTTATTATTTTCTGGACCTGGTTATTATTACTTTACGTTCAAGAATCCCAGGTGGGGATGATACCACCTACGCCATATTAGTGAGCAGTATTTCCTGCTCACTTAAATGTGAGTATTTTATACACATTTTACTACTTTTTAAGTATCTATTCATACAGTGAGCACTATTCTGTGTTATCCTCTTCTTTCCCGAGGATTTCAGCCACGTATATACGTCTACATCCCACCAGTGGGGGACCAGTACCACTGAATGCGAAGCACACCCGAGCTAGTTTTAGCTCTAATATAGGTGAGTGTGATACCTTTTAACTCTGCATTTCTACAAAGAAGCGGAAAAGACTATCTATACCATTGGAGCTTTTATCTTGTTTTCTCTTGCATATTGGCACCTGGAACAAGACGTCACATCCATTTCCCTAATCCTACAAGGACTGTTTCTTTCCCTCAAGCGGACTTGATTATCCCTTGCTTATTTTAGGACTTTTCATCTATCCTTCTTTGTATGTACTGCTATTTGTAAGTACTTATCACATCATCTACATGTATTTTACCTGTTTTATATGTATAGATTTAAATTTTTATTGATTGCTGTATTACAATTTTTTGATTTTGCTATATTTACTTTTTGGCGCGACCTAATACTCCTTTTAGATTCTCTATTTATATTTCTTGCTTATGACTATAGGATTTTGGTTACTTCTACTTTATACACATCTGTATTATAGAAGCTACTGCTACTTTCTTGATGTAAAAACAAGAAAGGAGGTTAGCGCTAATAATAAAAAGGTGGATGGGCAGCGGCCTAGCAGAGGGTAACCCTCTAACCCTTTATAGTAAGAATGGAAAACAACAACAACAGCGCCAAAATGTATCAATGTGGACTACAAATAGTAAAAAGACATAAAAATAAAACTTCTAAAAGTTCAAAATAAAATAAAATATCGAAAATAGTCCAAAAAGATTTTAGAAGTTGCACTGTGGCAATAGATGTCTTACAAGGTGCTTTTGGTGATGGGGTCTCTTCTCTGTTTATAGTAGTCCAGTTGGTCTCGTGATATGGAAGACACAAGATAAGAGACCAATCGTATAGAGTGTAAGGGTCAATATATGTGAGATAAAGATATAAATATTCCACTCACATTTAAATGAGCTATAGCCAGCTCAGGTATAACAGGCGTACAGCGGAACAATCCCCGCTTATGGGATATTATTTATTTATTTATAAAATATTTTACCAGGAAAGATACATTGAGATTTCTCTCGTTTTCAAGTATGTCCTGGGTGGATATATGGATGATTGTCCTCTGGAGGGAATGGTGTCCAACTCCCAGGAAAAGGGATATATAAAAACAACTAATAGTGCTCTCTGTTTAACACGGTATAAAAGTTGTTTAAATAAATAAAATTGTACTTACAAGTATAGTGCAGGCCAACTGCACTACGGTAACAGCGTTGGTGGTATGATCCCCACCTCGGATAGGCTTGTAAACACGTGGAAAAATCAATTAGATGCCAGGTGAAAATAAATACAATAGTGTGTACTAAGATAGTTGGCACAGATAGTAACCAAAAAATCTTCTTTAATTATCTAAAATACACAATTAATAAAACCATTTACGCGTTTCGCCACTAGGGCTTTTTCAAAATGGGATAACATTAAAAACCTGGCTGATAGGAGTATATATAGGTACATAATAAGTTACAAATTGGCGCCAAAAAACTTCATTTATCAATAGCCAATAGAATCAGAGTTGTATTTCACATATATTGTAAGTGACAATAAAAAGGTTTACATTAAAAGTAACATTATATAGGGTCTCATGCCTTTAAAATTGTTTAAAAACAAGGTCTATAAACTTAGGAATGTTTAGTTTAAGCGCGTCACGTGACTCGCGTGAAACATGCTTTGCATGTTGGGAAATGTAGTGCACGAGTCACGTGACCGGCGCATTCATTAGTGGGAGTGTGAAGCGAGCGATATAGCTCGTGACATTATGGGGAATGAGGTTCGCTAGACTGGAAGTGGTCATGCGGTTCGTGGCACTTTGCCGCTTGGGATATGTAATGCTGAGTGAATCGGCAAGTGCGGCCGCCGCTCTGGTGGGCGGTGCACACGTGGTGAGGGGCGGGCTTTATTTAGTGGCTATGATGGGCACTTTTTTTTCCTCATGGGACATGTAGTGCTGAATACATCAGCAGGTGTGACCGCCATTATAATGGGCGGTATGCACATATTAAGGGGCAGGGCTCTGTTTTATGAAAAACAGCATATAAAATAAATCGGAGGAGGATGTTAAGAAATAAGAGTGGGCTGAGAGATGGTAGTAGCCATATTAACTGTGGTCATACATGCTATTTTTTATATATAATATATACTGATATATAAAAGTAAAGAAGATAGTTAAAAGTAGAGTTAGGGACATATATTTAAAGGGAAAGTGTCAACCTTTTGAAAAATCAATCAAAGTATGTGGTAGGAAATTGACCCATACCTTTAGAGTATATACTTGTAGATAAGTTGTTAGGAGATAGGGAATAGGGTTTTAAGTATAGATTAGTTTTTAAATTTGTGAATATATAGAAAGCATTATAATGGTGTATATGCAGAGGTTGACATAATGTGGTCATATTGGGGGCATTCTAGACTATAATGCCGTAGGTAACAACTATGAATAGGATAGCCCCAAGATGACAGCATAAACAGTATATATAATTAATACAAGGGCATATAATAAATACATGAGACATATTATAAATTGTTAAAAGTATGTGACCAAAAACGTATAGCAGCTGGATGGAAATAAGACATTAGAAGGACTTGTTTAAATATATAAACTTAAAATAACTTAAAATATTTATACATGAACACTTATATAAAACACTTATAACAATTGCTTTTTTTTATTAATTATTATAAGAAATTCTATAGATCGAAATCTACATTTAGATCTTGGGGAGCTTGGTTAAAGACCCACTCCATTTCAGATCTGCCTAAAATATTTTTTATGTTTCCACCTCTCCAAGGAACCTTACATTTTTTGATTCCAATGCATTTAAGGAGTTTTGGGTCTTGGTTATGGTTGATAAAGTGCTTAGATACGGAATGGTTTTGTTATCCGTTTTTAATATTAGTGTTCTCCTAATCTTGTCTTTAGGCACCTTGTGGTCATACCTACGTATTGGAGGCCACATGGTCACTCCAATAGGTAGATTACATTTTTGTGTTGCATCCGATAAAATCTCTAATAGTGTAACTTTTATTGGTTCTATTTGATTTAAAACTGGTGACCTTAGATTGAGTAGAGGGGTCGGTACTTCTACAAACAATGCAGCGCTTGCATTTGTAAAAACCTTTTACTCCTTCTAAAAAGTATGGTTAGTGCAAACAAACAAGGACTATGGGCCATGTAACCAACCTTTTAAAGACTTGGTTTGTGTGGTTTCCTTTTTTTAGTTCGGGAAGAAAAACAAGCACACAAATTGCTGACCACCTTTGGTCTCATTAACTTCTATTGACCTCGCCTGACACCTCAACATTCTAAATGACTGGCTGGGTGGCCGCTGTTCGCATGCACGTACACGTGGGAACTGAGTTGGTGGCCATTTTGTCGCACGAACACAGGCAGCGGTGTTTGGTTGTCGAGTGCATGGAACAAAGATCAGACACTTTAACTCGCAAACACCTGCTTAATTTCTACTCATATCAGGAGAGTGCCGTTCTGTAAGATTGTTCGCATGAACTAGTCGAACAATCGCTACCTAGGTGCAGGAGGATGAGTTCAGTATTTCACTCGGTTTTGGACTTCCGAAGTGACTTACCACTACCACTTTTCTTAAGTTAAAAGTTTTCCTCAATGGAAAATCCAAACCACTAAACCGATCTGAGTGCTTTTTGGATATGATAGACACTCAGATCAGGGCTATCTGGGGATGTGACTGTTGAGGGGGTTCCATGTATTTTGGGGGTAATTTTGGGGTGTTGAATTTTTTATTAATACTTTTCTGTACAGTTCCTGTCTCAATTATCTCTCAGGCACAGGGGAGGAGTCTACTGTGTGTATAATTTGGCAAGACCCCAGCCAAGCTGCGACGGCTAGTGGCTGGAAGTGAGTCCTTATGGTGTCCCGGTGCAGTGATTATGGTACTCAGTGATTACTAGGAAGCGTGCTTGGCGGAGGTACCCAGTCGGGGTACCTGATGGTCCGCACAAAGAGTACCATTAGATAATAAGACAGAGAGTATACTATGCCCCCCACTCTTAGAAGAGTAATTTTGGATAATTAGACCTCACTATTAGATTATCCTTATATAAGAGAGTATACAATGCCCAACTATTTTATTTATGTTAAATAACACCGTCTCCTTCTCAGGCGCCATTGTAACAATATATTCTAGATTATTCGCTTCACCTGTCAGTAATATAATGTTGTGGTTGATCAGTGTATATGAACATATGATGTAAGTATATGGTTTCATTTTGCTTTGTGGCGGAGCCTGTAAATTGCCATGGCCCAGAGGCCCACGGTCTGCTGTTTTATGATATTAGTGCCTAAATGTTTCCCCATATGATTTGGTCCTATGTACTAATTTGCATGTATTGAATGTTGGATGTGCCTTCTCCCTCACCCTTTTCCTGTATTATTGTTCTCCCAACTGGGCATTGTCCCATTGTTCCAGGGACACATCCAGACCAGTTCAAAATGACTGCCCTGCCACTCCTTTATATCTCCAATGTGGTCCTCAGCCCTTGTTATTGTCTGTCCCCGTCCTACCTGGTAATGACAGGGCTTCATTACCAGGTACTACTATTGGTTAATTTGGGATCGGTGGTGTATTTTGAAATGGTGCTGCCCTAGGCATGGCAGATCTCGGGCACCCCCTAATTTAAATTTACCTGCCCCTTTCTGCCAAGGCCACACCTCTTCCTGTTAATTAACACACATTTTCATTGATAGACACACTCACGGACCAGCACACGCTCTCAGATACACTGACATATACACATATACACACATACACTCACTGATTTAACACAATCTGACAGACACATACAATCATTCAGACACACATAAGCAGTGACAGATGCACCCACTTACTGACAGACACACACGCACAATCACTCAGACACACACATTCATTGACAGACACAAACTCCCTGACAGACACACACACTCACGCAATGACACACACACATTCACTGACACACACTCACAATCACTGACACACACAATAATTGACACACAAACTCACTGACAGACACACACACATTCACTGACACACACTCAAATTCAGACACACTCACTCACATTCACTGACACACACACACTCACATTTACTGACAAACACACACATTTCCCCCAACACTCACAATTATTATTTTTTTTAAATTTAAATCCACCCAGCCTCCCTACTTTTGGGAGCGCTAAGTGAATTTTTACCTGGGGTCCAGTGGGGCTGCTGTCCAGGAAGGTAGGAAGGCGGGCGGATGTGCAGGCAGGCTGGCAGGCAGCCACACTATCATCGAGGGAGCTGTGATCTCACTGCTCAGCTCCCTCGAGCACTGCAGAGTGATGCTGGGAGCTAGACTGAAGTCATATTACAGCTCCCAGTAACACTGCGGATCGTGCGAGAGAGCGAGCAGGAAAATTGCTCCCTCACCACCCACTCGGAAAACAAATTGCTGCCTGCCTCGGGGGGGGGCCCAAAGGTGGCTTGCCAGCCAGCTCTTAGGCCCTCATAAAACGAGGCAAACAAGGCATTAGCCTGGGCATTTGGGAGCAGCATTTTTTGCCACCCTCTGGAAAGTGCCGCCCAAGGCAAATACCTTGTTTGCCTCGCAGTAGATACATCCCTGCTTGGGATATGTAGTGTGTGACAAACTCCCCTCTCCAAGTGAGTTTGCCACAAGCTCCTGGAGGAGGCTGCTTGCCAGCCTCCTGCCCACAGACTATGGGCCCTGCAGGGAAACCTGTAAAAGACTTGACCGACTTGACCGACTGTTAGCACTGATTTCCCTGGAATTGTTTTGGGCATGGGGCCATGCTTGCGGTCTGTCAAAACTATGACTTCCAGGAAATTCCTGAACCCCTGAACCGATCTGGGTGATTTTTGGATGTTGTTCACCCAGATCGGGGCTATCAGGGGATGTGACTTATGGGGTTTTGTGTGTTTTTAAGGTACTTTTTGGGGTTTCATAAAATTTTTATTTTTTTTCCTGTGCTTGGAGATAATTGGGTTAGAGTAGTACAGTTCCTGATTCAATTATCTCCCACGCACAGAGGAGGGATTCTTTTGTTTGTGTATGGGAGTGTCTCACTGTATGACTCTGGTTTTATTGGTTTATTCACTTTGTGTCCCTGTGCCCAACAAGGTCCACCTGGGTGTCGCCCTTGTTTGGAAACTTGCATAAAAGGCCAGTGTGCCTCCATTAAAATTCTATTCCAGCTTGCACTCCAAAACTGTGTGTCGTCCTGTTATTGGAGGGAAAGAAGATTAACTCCTGTGTCTGCTGTTCCAGGTTGCAGGGGATTCATTGGGGAAAGTCCTTGTAAGGACTAGAGCTAATTCCCCATTCGGCTCCAGGAAGGAGCGGTTCCAGGGCCGCAGTCAAGCCACGGTAACTGTGGGCAGAAGTGCTGCGGTTTGTCCCCTGTTCCGGCTAGGAAGCAGTCCTTGGCAGAGGTACCCAGCCAGGGGTACAGGGAGCTCCGTTACATAGTGTAATGGCTTACAATATGGTGCCTTGGGATATGTAGTGTAATTGGTTACTACCCCAAGTCCATACTCCTATTGGTTGGCTTGGGATATGTAGTGTAATTGGTTACTATCCCAAGTCCATACTGCTATTGGTTGGCTTGGGATATGTATTGTGATTGGTTACCATCCCAAGTCCATACTGCTATTGGTTGGCTTGGGATATGTAGTGTAATTGGTTACTATCCCAATTCCATACTGCTATTGGTTGGCTTGGGATATGTATTGTGATTGGTTACTATCCCAAGTCCATACTGCAATTGATTGGCTTGGTATATGTAGTGTGATTGGTTACTATCCCAAGTCCATACTGCTATTGGTTGGCTTCGGATATGTAGTGTGATTGGTTACTATCCCAAGTCCATACCGCTATTGGTTGGCTTGGGATATGTAGTGTAATCGGTTACTATCCCAATCCATGCTGCTATTGGTTTGCTTGGGATACATAGTGTAATTGGTTACTATTCCAAGTCCATACTGCTATTGGTTGGCTTGGGATATGTAGTGTAATTGGTTACTATCCCAAGTCCATACTGCTATTGGTTGGCTTGGGATACGTAGTGTAATTGGTTACTATCCCAAGTCCATACTGCTATTGGTTGGCTTGGGATATGTAGTGTAATTGCTTACTACCCCAGGTCCATACTGCTATTGGTTGGCTTGGGATATGTAGTGTGATTGGTTGCTATCCCAAGTCCATACTGCTATTGGTTGGCTTGGGATATGTAGTGTAATTGGTTACTATCCCAAGTCCATACTGCTATTGGTTGACTTGGGATATGTAGTGTGATTGGTTACTATCCCAAGTCCATACTGCTATTGGTTGGCTTGGGATATGTAGTGTGATTGGTTACTATCCCAGGTCCATACTGCTATTGGTTGACTTGGGATATGTAGTGTGATTGGTTACTATCCCAAGTCCATACTGCTATTGGTTGGCTTGGGATATGTAGTGTGATTGGTTACTATCCCAAGTCCATACTGCTATTGGTTCGCTTGGGATATGTAGTGTGATTGGTTACTATCCCAAGTCCATACTGCTATTGGTTGGCTTGGGATATGTAGTGTGATTGGTTACTATCCCAAGTCCATACTGCTATTGGTTGGCTTAGGATATGTAGTGTGATTGGTTACTATCCCAGGTCCATACTGCTATTGGTTGGCTTGGGATATGTAGTGTGATTGGTTACTATCCCAGGTCCATACTGCTATTGGTTGACTTGGGATATGTAGTGTGATTGGTTACTATCCCAAGTCCATACTGCTATTGGTTGGCTTGGGATATGTAGTGTGATTGGTTACTATCCCAAGTCCATACTGCTATTGGTTGGCTTGGGATATGTAGTTTAATTGGTTACTATCCCAAGTCCATACTGCTATTGGTTGACTTGGGATATGTAGTGTGATTGGTTACTATCCCAAGTCCATACTGCTATTGGTTGGCTTGGGATATGTAGTGTGATTGGTTACTATCCCAAGTCCATACTGCTATTGGTTGGCTTGGGATATGTAGTGTGATTGGTTACTATCCCAAGTCCATAAATGCTAGCAGAATGCTTGGTTGTATAGGGAAAGGTATTAGCAGTAGAAAGAGGGAAGTGCTCATGCCATTGTACAGAACACTGGTGAGACCTCACTTGGAGTATTGTACGCAGTACTGGAGACTGTATCTTCAGAAGGATATTGTCAGGTTTCAAAACTGACATGTAAGACTTTTTCGTTTATTACTGGCCCTTTAAGTGAACTTCATGATTTTCTCCTCTAGTGGCCTCCCTAGCCACTAATCTATTCACTCACTCGATCAACCTCACCTGGATTAACTAATTAGGAGGCTTGATAAGTCTACTCCCAGCACACAACAGTGCCTTGACATTGAAGTTTATGCTCTGATAAAGAATCTCTGTTCCTGGTAATATCCTGTATTTTATCTACATTATTTCATTATGTAGAGAACTTACCTGCAGTGCCTCATCCTGTACTCATCTGCATTTCCTCATACTGAAAGGCACTAACCTGCAGTACTTCATCCTGAACTTGCCTGAATTACATCTTACCGAAAGACTTTCCTTATCGGCTCCCAAGAATCCTGATTTGTGGCGTATTGCCTTCATTGAAGAATCTTAACTGCTTCAATTGCTGCATCACTGCATGATCTCGTAAGCAACCTGCATTATATTATTTTGGAATATACCTTCCTGTTTCAACCTCTGCAACTCTGCATGATCCTGTATTGCCTTATCCTAAAAGGTATTTACCTATAACTAGCTGCATTGCAAAGTATCCTGGAAATCCTTAACTACTTGGTATAACTTCAAGCTTGCTTGTATACAAAAGACTTTATTCATTTACTTTCTAAAGATCTTGTTGGGGGCATATCGCCTAAACCGTGTCTTTTTTCACAAAGTATCCTGTTTGTGGCAGACTGCCCTTTATTCTTAAATAAAGTTTTAACCAATAACCCTTGCAATCGTCTCCTCTCTGACCTGCTCAGGAGCATGACATATATTGATACTTTAGTGACTGTTCAGAGAAGGGCTACTAAACCGTTTCCCCCTGTACACCTTGGGAAGAGGGATCATGACTGCTGCCCATGTATGGGGAGGGAGGCTGGACTAAATTGGATAAAATGTTGCAAAGATATGGGGTTTGGGGAGAGGAGTGGGGAGGAGACTTTCCAGTCAGCAGAGAATCTGGAAGGAAACTGGTGAAAATTTCTGTGCTGGCTGGATTAGGTCCTGTTTGAAAAGAACGTTTGTTAGTTCCCTGAATTGCAGCCTGTCACCCTGTGCTCCCTCCACAAACCCGCACGCATTACCCATATGTCGGAACCTGATCTGCTGAGGCTGTTGCAGGTGTACCAGGTCTCCCATGGTCGAGGAGCGTTGATGTCCGGTGTTACGGCGGTCCCTGAGGCGGCTGTGTCGGTGGATGGAGCGGGCGGAGGGCCCGGCGGTCGCGGCCTCCATTGCGCTTATCGCCAAGTCTGGTTCGATGCAGTGAGAGGAGAAGTCAGCGGAGTCGGGAGAACAGAGGTGCTGGAGCTGCGGTGGCGACGTCCCCAGTGCAGGAAGGAGGTCGGCGGAGAAGGTCCCGGCCGGTCAGAGTGGAGAGGGCCCAAGATGGCGGCGAGGAAGATGGCGCCGGCACGCGCGCTTCGCTTCGGGCTTCACAGGAAGTGACGTCAGCACGCACGGCACATTGCACACAGCGGGTACGTGACGTTGCCGCGGGGAGGAGCGCGGACGTCACAGGCTGTGCGGTTGCAGAGTGCAGCGGAAGATTTACCCAGGAACAGGAGAGCCGGACCGCAGGCAGGCCAGTCAGGCTACCGCGGGTCCCCGGAAGTATCGGAAGGAGGGAGTCGGCATCGGATAATGAGGAGCTCCATGGAGTCCCAGGGCCAGGTCCTGCCCCAGCGCCCACTGAGTATTGTGCTAGCGCTTGGGTTGCGCTGGCACGGGGGACAGGGGTAGGAGAGGGTGTTCAGTGTAGCACGCAAGGGTTGCAGGGGCAGGGGTTAGCTTGCTGAGGGCTTCCCAGTGGGGGCTCCCCTTTTCCCGCAGTGGGGGCTCCCCTTTTCCCGCAGTTGGTCAGGCAGGTGTGGCGGGCATAGCGCGCCCGTTCCTGCCGGGGTGTGAATTGTCACCCGTGGGGATGCACATTCCCTTGGACGTCAAGGACAAAATTCTAAGGGGTGAGTTTGTGGATCTCCTCTCCCTGGTCCCCCCGGACCATGAATCGGTGGACAGACTGCGGCGAGGGGAGATGGTGGAAGGTGAAAAAGGTAAGCAGTTGCCGCGTACCTTTGGGAATTGGCTCCAGGGCTTCTGTGTGTACGCGGGTATTCTCTTGTAGCGGTGGCCAGAGCAGGTGGTGTCATTATTTGGATTTAATTTGGGGGCCTATAAAATTTATGGGGATCAGTGCTGGTTCCGTTATGACCAGCAGTTTCGCCAAAAAATGGCAGTGAGTCCGGGTATGGATTTTGGGGTGCAGGATGGCAGCCTATGGCTGCTGTTGATGACCCTTTGTCGCCCGGCCCCCTTTCAGGGAGCCGCCGGCGCGCACGCTGGAGCGTCGGCGGGACCACGAAAAGGAATATGCTGGCTCTTTAACGAGAGCCATTGCCGATGGTATGGGTCATGTAGATTTCGACATGAGTGCTCGCACTGCGGCGGAGATCACCCGGCCTCGAAGTGTTTTAAGAAGGGGAAGTAGGGGCCACGCTCGGGTAAGGATGACGTACCTCGGACGGAGGACGCCGGTGAGCGTGGAAAGGATGCGGCCGTGGCTCAACCGGTATCCTAGGCGATGAGACGAGCAAGTTTTATTGGATGGGTTCTCGGTTGGGTTTTGGATCCCCTTTGTGCCTTCGTCCACACCGACTTTTGCGGGTAATTTACAGTCGGTGGTGGGGAAGGAAACCATTTTGGGGGACAAGCTTGGAGGTTCGTCTGGGTCATATGGCGGGACCCTTTGATGGCCTTCCTGTTCCCAATTTGTGGGTCTCTCCTGTGGGTTGGTGAATTTGCCAATCGAAAAGTGATTGTTCACATGGACAACTTAAGCGTGGTGCATGTGATCAATCGCTCCACATCTGCCTCTCCCCCGGTGTTAGCGCTGCTTAGGCGGTTAGTCTTGCTATGTCTGCAACGTAATGTATGGATTGTGGTGCGTCACGTTCCTGGCACCTTGAACGTGATAGGCGACTCTCTGTCTCGGTTTCAGTGGGACCGATTTCGAGAGGCGGCCCCGGAGGCGTCACACACAGGGACGCCTTGCCTAAAGGACATATGGGACCTGGTTTCGGACCTCTGAGGCGAATGGTGAGGGATTCGTTATCGGAGTCCATGTGGTCCGCGTATGTGTCGGTTTGGCAACGGTGGTGCATTGAAGATCTTTCGTCGGAGGTGGGGAGATTGGGTAACACGCTGGCTCTTCTGGAGACCTTATGTGCAGCAGGTAAGCCGGCGGCGGTCGCAGGGTGTCACTTAGCCGCCCTTTCCTTTTTATTTCAATGGTTTGATTGGCAGGATGCTACAAAGGCCTTGCACGGGCCTTGAAGGGTTGGAAGAAGAGCCGTCGCCCTAATGCGCGACGACCCATCTCCTTCGAGGTTCTGGATAGGTTGTTGGAATTTCTGCCGCAGGTCTGTTTTTCAGGGTACGAGGTTCTACTGTTTCGGGTGGCTTTTTTGTTATGCTTTTTTGGGGCTCTTCGGGTCGGGCATCTGGTGGCCCCACGGGCCAGTGCGCTGCTACTGTCGCATGTCTCGATCTCTGACTGTGGGTTGGTGCTGTTAATTCGACGGTCTGTTGAACGGACAGGCAGTCCGTTTTGTCCCATCGAAATGGTCCGAGAGTTCCTGACAGCTCAGGGAGGTGAAGAGGGGTCCCTTCTTCATCGGAAGGGGACTTCACTGAGTCGTTTCCAATTTTCGTGGGTTCTGCGGTCATGTGAGCATTGGGGCAGCGACCCAAGCCAGCATGATGAGCTTTCAGGAGGATGCGCTTAAACACTTGGGCAGGTGGCAGTCAGGTTGTTTTTAGCTGTATGTTCGGCCACATATGTTATCACGACTCCCTGTTATTCTTCTTCTTCTTCTTCTTCTTCTTGTCTTTGTCTGTTTTCGCAGGCGTGGTTACCAGATATGTATGGATCCTGGGCCATTCCTATGTTTATTGGGCAGCTAGACGGGCTGAAGCCAGACCATAGGGGCGTAATCTGGGGTTTCCAAGTGAGTTAGTGCGAATTCGTTGGAGTGGTTTGTCGTTGGCTCAGATGTATGCAGAGTGCGTACAGCTTAGTCGGTACGTGTCGGGGGCGGTCACATTAGTGCTCCATGCGGGTGGGAATGACATTGGCCGAAGGAGGTCAATTGATTTGATCCATGAGATGAAGCAGGACATGGCCCGTGGTTTTTTTTTGTTTGGTTTTTTTGCCCTCTTTCAGGAGCTAACCCTTATATGGTTGGAAATAATTCCTCGGCCAGTTTGGGGGGGTTTCGGGAAAAGGTAGGCCCTTGGAACGTTGCCGTCGCAAAGTCAATATGATGGCTGGGAGGGTCGGCACGTGGAGCTAGAAGGGGATAATTCTAATGTTATGAGGAAGGACAGGGTTGGGTATCTTCAATGTGGGTTTACAGTCGGGATTGGAGGCTGCACTGTCTGCGAGGGGAGGGGGGGCGCGCTATACCGGCGCGGCGTAGCACGCAGGGGGTGGCATCATGGTGGCGGGATCCCTGGACAGCGCAAATGGGAGTAAAGGAGAAAGACACGGAGTTGAGTTGGGGAGACGACAGACCGCACAAGGGCTGTTGAGGCTCTTGGGAAAAAGAGGTGGAGAACTGTCTGTTGGGTTAACCGCCCAACAGCTGACAGGTCAATGTTATTGGATTTGAATTAAGTTAATAAAAGTGTGGCTGTTGCCCTTATCCACAAGAAAAGTGTGTGGTGTCTTATTGGGAGGGCAACGGGAAGGTAAAAGGAGGATGGATCAGCAGTCATGGTTCATGGATTGCAGGATAAAACTTACCAGGAAAGGTTAAAGGAAGTTAACATGTATAGCTTGGAGGAAAGACGAGACCGAGGGGATATGATAGAAACATTTAAATTCATAAAGGAAATCAAAGTAAAGGAGGAGACCATATTTAAAAGAACTACCACAACAAGAGGACATAGTCTTAAATTAGAGGGGCAAAGGTTTAAAAATAATATCAGGAAGTATTACTTTACTGAGAGGGTAGTGGATGCATGGAATAGCCTTCCAGCCGAAGTGGTAGACGTTAACACAGTGAGGGGGTTTAAGCATGCATGGGATAGGCATAAGGCTATCCTAACTATAAGATAAGGCCAGGGACTGATTGAAAGTATTTTGAAATATTGCCGTCACATTCTTCTATGTATGTTTCTATACTGCTATTGGTTGGCTTGGGATACCATCGGTCTGCTACTTTGCTACAATATTACTGTTCGTTTTGCCTGAAAAAAAACACGAAAAGCATTCACCAGGTCATTCGTATAAATGAATGACCGACCACCCGGCATATGGAGCGTGTCGCCTATTAACCGCCCAGAAGCTGCGGTTTTTGCTTGTTAACCCAGTTCATCTCGAACATGTGGCTGCGGCCATCTTTAACTGCCAAACGCCTGTAACCGTGGTGGTTCCCTTATTTACCACTATAATGTCTTAAAGCATAGAACTTAGTAGGGCTAACCATACAGATATCTTAGCCATAATTTTATATAGTGTAAGAGATCCTCTATTTAACATATATAAATAATTGAGAATACAATATAAAATAAGGATTGTCTTGGAAGCAAGATTGTCTTTTGGATATTTATTATATAAAAATATAAAATCCATTATAGCAGAGTTTATAAGATTAAATTACATGCTTGCAAATATCATTAATAGGTTAACATACCCTTCTGAACATGTCATCATGTCAGCCTCTCTGTCATTTTAAGATGGAGCAGCGTCTGTCTCCAAGTCTCTCCTCTGTGTCTTAACATTTAAAAGTACACCAATTTATACCTCAGGTGTCTCCATTTTAGGTTACTGTAGTTCAAATATGAAAAAGTAACACTTCTTTTACTTTATTCATTTTAGGACCTCCCTTAATTTGGCAAAAATACAAGGCCATAACTAAAGGGTGTATACGTCATGGAAATTTTCCTGACTTAGTTCAAGATGGCATCTTAAAGTCTGAATAGGTTATCTGTTTATACTAAGTCGTAAGTGTACAGTCGTGGGAGATTCCCGGATTTGGGGAAGTTCCATTAACTTGGGGTTACCACAGTATATTGTGTACTGCAAGAGTAGTAGTATAGCCTTGAAGCTTGTTT
Organism: Pelobates cultripes; assembly: GCA_933207985.1. Taxonomy (NCBI): domain Eukaryota; kingdom Metazoa; phylum Chordata; class Amphibia; order Anura; family Pelobatidae; genus Pelobates; species Pelobates cultripes. The sequence continues at coordinate 1,409,488 of OW240921.1, read as the reverse complement.
ATGCATTATTGTTATTGTAATTCGTCTGGGACAAAATGGCGCAAACATATTATGCACTGAGGTTATTGCTTAAAGAAACAGTTATGAAAAACAATATGTTCCATTTCTAACACCTTGTCAGTTTGCAATATCTCTTAAAGACAAAGTACACCGTTTAAGAAATACAACATTTCATTCTAAAACTTGTAATATTTGCATTTGCCCGTAACACGCCTAGTGGGATTTGTTCGTCAACCTCATGGTACTGTGTTCGGACACTATTATTCAAGAACCCCACTGGGATCCCCAGACCTTCGTCCGTTCATGCATAAGCAAACGAACACTGTGCTGTTCGGTACTTGGATACTCTCAAAGATAGACCGACCTTCTGCATGAATACTGTGGAACTAATTCTGGGTTGACTTTTGCCGAACAGCCCTGGAGACAAACTTTTACCCCATGGCGTTCCCACTATATTCGTGAGATCTGAGCGCTTTTTGGACATCTTGTGCGCTCAGATTGAAGCTATCTGGTGATATATTGGACATATGTTGTATTATCTAAGTTATGTATTTGTATGTGGTTTCTGTTATATATTAAACTTTAGAATATGTCCTGTACCTGGAGATAATTAAGTTACTACAGCTACTTAAGCCAATTATCTCCAGGATAGAGGGGAGGGTACAGAAAGATGCAATTTGTTCTTATTGGTTTATGTCCCTTGTATCAGGGTGTTCCATCAGGTCCAGAGGGGTGCTGCTCAGAGCTTCAAGAATACTCTACACCTGCAGGAATATTGTTAGGTGCCGAATTGGAACTTCGTACTGCTCTCCAGGATCGGGGACAAGGACATCTAAGTGGTCCAATCCTCAGCTAGCCTAGGCAACCGTAACATGTAGTATAAATGGTTACTATCCTAAGTCCATACTGCTATTGGTTGGCATTAGATATGTAGTGTGATTGGTTCTGTCTAAAGTCCATATTGCCATCGAGTACCACTGTAATTCTATTTAAGTAAACAAGGCTGTTGGGGTAAAAATAGATGTGCGGTTTTTAACAAAGTTTGTGGTTCTCCCCTTTACTAAGTGTCATCTAGTGCGTTGGGAGGTGGGCTATAATTCTACAGCAGCATTTCTTCCAATCTGAAAAAAATCAGAGCTCTGCGACTTGCTTATCACACTATGCCTATTAATATGGAAATTGTAAAATCACATTAGCCTTCAAATCAAATGCCTAATGAAGCCCAAGGAAAGGTGGCAACATCATATCAGTCCTTCCTTGCAAGCTCGCTGCCTTGGTGTTAACTATGATTTTGGTCTAACCTATACACTTGTTATAGAGTCTGTTGCCAAATCCTGTCAATTACAACTTAAAAACATCTAAACACCGATAGCGAACAGGCATGTATGTACACTGCTCCATGCTAAAATTGCATTAAATCCTGATCGCCCATCGAAATTTCACCCAGGAAAAACACAAACTACAGACCTGGTCATCATGGGTCGAAAACTCAAGAAGCAGAAACCCGACAAAACCAGGCCGGGTATGAACATCGGGGGAAATGCTTCGTCAAGCGCATGGAGCGCTAGGGCCCAAGATAGCGACCACACTCAACAACTACTCTGATTCCTCAGATGAATTTTCGCTGAGTCTGATGAGCACTGTAACACCTGCCCCACAACCGGTCCCTTGGAGTGCTGAATTGACACCGGTGACCGAAGCGGCCCTTCGTGAGATGCTTACAGACCTTTAAGAAAACTATCCAGGCAGACATGGCCTCGCTGTCACGTATTCATCCGCTTATAAAAATGTGGTTAATGACATTTACTGTCCACACAGGAAAAGTTGTGCCGAGCAGCAACCTAATCCACAGAAGGGTTAATGCTAAGCAGCAATTATGCAAATGAAACCTGGTAACTGACTTTGGGGTCAAAGGCCGGTTACAGCCTATCAGAACTAAAGGAGGGGTATTTAGGCCCAGTTCTCATCCTGCTCAGTGCCCTGTCGTGGTTTACCTTGTGGTTGTCCGAGTGCGCGTTCCTGTTTATAGTTTTCTACCTGTTTTTTGACTTTGGATTTGTTTATTGACTTCTCTATATTCTGGTATCCTGACTCCTGGCTTTCCTCATCGCTGTGTCCCTTTCTGTGTTCCCTGACCTCGGCTAGTATTTTTGACTATTCTTTGTACGTTAAATCCGGCCATTCTAAGGACCGGTAATACGTTACTTATTTGTCATCCGTGCTATACAGTTCTACATGCTGGATCAAACAGTAATCCTGACACTCACTCCGGGCAGACCTTACAGGCATGGTGTGCAGGCTGGGGGTAGTGGAAGCCTCGTCTGAGACGCACTCCCAGAAAATCGCAGCCCTAGAATTAGAGGTCCAAGCCCTCAAAAAGCAACAGACTGCCATGGACCTGCGCTTCACAGACATCGAACATAGGAGACGTAGCAAGAACCTTAAGCTACGAGGAGTACTCGAGGACATACCAGAAGCGGAAGTCTCGCACCTCATGTGAAGATTGATGGCGACCCTACTAACACCACCACAGGCCAAAAATGTAGCCTTCAACGGCATGTTCAGAATACCCAAACCACGGAAGGCCCCAACCGAAGCACCCAGGGACCTGGTGGTCCAATTTCAAACCGTCAAGGAAAAAACTGCAGTACAGGACGCTCTACAAGGGACTTCCATTTACAAATTTGAGAATTTAGAGTTATCTTTTTATGCAGATATGTCGAGCAACACACTATAATGGCGGAGATCCCTGCAGCCTCTTACCACCCTCCTGCGGGAGCACAATATCCGGTACCGTTGGCATCCTTCTCAGACTCTGGGGGTTCTTCACGCGGACACCACATTTTGTCCATAATCTCCAGCATGCGGCAGCACTACTGGGGATCCTGGGCCTCCCATAGACCACCCTGTAACTACAGAAACCACACGTGGCTAGAGCGGTCACGCACACATGGAACCCTGCAACAGCCACTGCATTCGTCCCTCGGAAGACCTTCCTGGACACCTACGCGGCTGCTACAATCTGAGGCCTCTTGGCACTTATTGGGACCATCACCTCATGACTCCATGTAACACCATTTACCGGGACTGTATATAGTTATATAGGGTATGTTGCCTTATTGAGCCCCTCCATAACCATGATCTTGCTTTTATACTTTATCTCCTCCTCTTTTTATATATACCTCGACCGGCTGTCTCCTTTTTATTGTTACTCTTTTGACCCTCATCTCCCACTTATAGCTGAGGGGCTGACACTAGGGTGACAGAGTACAGCTCACTCTAGTTGAACCACTCCGCAGCGGACCGGATCACAGAGTGACATCTACCCCTCCTCCCCTTGAGCTTGGGGATACAGAGCAATATACGCAGCGTACGTTGACAGCTACTACCCCTAGGAACCCACCACAGACATGTGACTTACCCTTGCAGATTTAAAATGTCAGGTTTATATATGTTAGTTGAATGTATTGTTCTATCTTGCATAATTAAAAGGGCACAACATTTATCACTTATTAATCACTTATGTGCACCTTGACTTTATGATTGTAAACTGTTACCTATTGCAACTGCATGAACCTTATGCCCGTAAAAATAAAGAATAATACAAAAAAAAAGGGTATATCCCTTTCTAAAATAAAAGTGACATCTTATGCAAGATGTGAGCACGGAGCTTGTTCATGCTCTTGTAATTTTTTTGCATTGACTACTGTAATACTCTGCAGACATAGTTACATAGTTAAAAGAGACTTTGGTCTAAATTCAGCCTTTCTCAAAGCTGGTTTTGCGGCTGATCTAAAAGAAAGTAAAAAAAAAAAAAAGTCTGAAGCGCTTCCAATTTTGCAACAAACTTGGAAAAAAATTCTTCTTGATCTTGAAATGGCAGTCAGAGATCTCTTTGGATCAAGCAGCTATCACCCCACTAATTAGAAATTATATCCCTTTATGTTATGTTTTTGCAAGTATTTATCCAATTATTGTTTAAACATCTGTATAGACTCTGATAAAACCACCTCTCCAGGCAGAGAATTACATATCCTTATTGCTCTTACTGTAAAAACCCTTTCCTTTAGCCTTAGGCTAAATCTCCTTTCTTCCATCTTAAATGTGTGACCTCGTGTCCTATGTATAGTCCTGTTTATGAATAGATTTCCAGACAATGGTTTTTACTAAAAACAGAAATGGTTTTTACTAGCCCCGTACTGCCTCCTCACAGTCCATAATGAATGCTGCTACAGGGGAATTTTTGTCTCCCGTCAAAACTCACCATCTGCCAATTGGTTTTCTGGGACTTAGTGGGTCCACTCTCCACATTATTCTCAGCATCCGGTTTTGCCACTGTCCCTATTGTGTTTCTTTAACCCACCTCCTCTACATTGTAAGCTTGTTCAAACAGCATCCTTATCAACCTAGAAGGGAAACCAACTATTGGTTGGGATATGTTATAAACCACCTAATGCTAACATTGACGAGGAACAACAGCTGTTTGAGCAAATTGAGAAAGCTGCAAATCTGGGTAACACTTTAATTATTGGAGATTTTAATTACCCGGATATAAATTGGGACAGAGGGACTAGTGCCTCAGCAAAGGGAATTAGGTTTTTAAACTTGTTAAATGACACCTTCATGTCACAACTTGTGCAAGCACCAACTAGAATGGATGCTTGTCTGGACCTGGTTTTAACAAACAACGTTGATCTTTTGACCAACATTCAAGTAGGTGAGCACTTGGGAAATAGTGATCACAATATAGTGTCCTTTGAAATAAACTCAAAAAAACAAAAGCACATGGGGAATACTAAAACATATAATTTTAAAAAGGCCAATTTCAATAAGTTAAGGGAAGCTTTACAATATATTGACTGGCATAAACTCTTTAGTGAAAAGAACACTGAGGATAAATGGATCATCTTCCAACAAATATTACAAAGGTACATTTCTCAGTATGTACCATTGGGAAATAAATATAAAAGAAACAAATTAAAACCAATGTGGCTTAGTAGAGAAGTAAAACAAGAGATTACAACTAAGAGAAGGGCATTTAAAGCATTTAAATCGGACAAATCAGATGCATCTTATAAAAGATATAAGGATGCAAATAATGCGTGCAAAAAGGCAATTAGACTTGCTAAACTTCAAAATGAAATAATGATAGCTGAAGAGAGCAAAACCAACCCCAAAGCATTTTTTAAGTACATAAATTCTAAAAAAAAAACAAAATGAAAGTGTAGGTACACTAAAAACTGAAACGGGGGTGTTAATTAATGAAGACCAGGAAAAGGCAGGAATTTTAAATAACTATTTCTCCTCCGTATATATTAAGGAAGAACCCATGGCAATAGATGTGCAAATGATTGCTACTAAAAACTTGCAGAACAATTGTAATTGGTTAACTCAAGACAAGGTGCTGCAGCAACTAAAGAAAGTTAATATAAACAAAGCTCCAGGGCCTGATGGTATCCATCCACGTGTACTTAAGGAACTAAGTGCAGAAATAAGTGAACCTCTGTTTTTAATCTTTCAAGATTCTTTTCTTTCAGGAAGTGTTCCGGAGGATTGGAGGAAGGCAGATGTGGTTCCTATATTCAAAAAGGGTTCAAAATCCTTGCCTGGAAATTATAGACCTGTGAGCTTAACTTCTGTGGCTGGTAAAATATTTGAAAGGTTATTAAGGGATAATATTCAAGAATTCCTTGAGAAGAACATGGTTATCAGCAAAAATCAGCACGGTTTTATGAAGCACAGGTCATGTCAAACTAACTTGATTGCGTTCTACGAAGAAGTAAGTAGAAGTATAGATCAGGGTGTTGCCGTGATGTGATCTATTTGGATTTTGCCAAGGCATTTGATACAGTTCCACAAAATAGATTAGTGTTCAAACTCAAGGAAATCGGTCTAGATAAAAATGCTTGTTCTTGGGTAGAACATTGGCTTAAAAACAGAGTACAAAGAGTTGTCATTAATGGTAAATTTTCAAGCTGGACAGAGGTGGCAAGTGGTGTCCCTCAGGGGTCTGTTCTGGGACCCCTTCTATTTAACATGTTTATAAATAATCTTGAAGACCGCATTGAAAGTCATGTTTCAGTGTTTGCAGATGACACCAAACTTTGTAAAACAATACAATGTGAGCAAGATATTACTTTGCTGCAGAGGAATTTAGATGGACTGGGCACTCAAATGGCAGATTAAATTTAATGTTAAAAATGAAATTTACATGACGTAAAGGCCACAATAATATAAGACAACAAACTATGCAACAATGTACAATGTCAATCAGCAGTGGCCAAGGCCAGTAAGGTATTGTCATGCATGAAAAAGGGCATTCATTCTCGGGACAAGAATATAATTTTGCCTCTTTATAAATCACTGGTAAGACCCATATTGAATATGCTGTGCAATTTTGGGCACCTAGTAGGCTACAAAATTAATAAAAGGAATGGAACATATCGGCTATGAAGAAGGTTAACAAATTTAAACCTATTTAGTTTAGAAAAACGTCGCCTGAGAGAGGATATGATAACATTATACAAATATATTCGGGGCCAATACAAACCATTGTGTGGAAATCTATTCACAAACTGGACTTTACATAGGACACGAGGCCATGCGTTTAGACTGGAAGAAAGAAGATTTTGTCTAAGGCAAAGGAAAGGTTTTACTGTAAGAACAATCGGGATGTGGAATTCTCTGCCTGAAGAAGTGGTTTTATCAGAGTCCGTACAG
>OW240921.1:1390208-1402668 GCA_933207985.1 Pelobates cultripes | reverse complement strand
CAGGTTGGGCAGAAGGTTCTGGTACTCAAGCCTGTGAAGACAAACAAGATGCAAGCATCTTGGCAGGGCCCATATAAAGTGTTAGCTCAGGTGTGTGATACTACCTACCTTATAGCCAGCTGTTCAGATGAAAGGATTCAGCGATCCTTCCATGTGAACATGCTGAAGGAGTATCAGGAACGACCAGAGGATGTTGCGGCAGTATGTGCCCCAGCTACTGACGACTCCGAGAACTTACCTTTACCTGACTTGTTAGAGAGGGTTTCCCAGACAGACCTTACTAGTCTTGTACAGCTGGGGGACCGGCTAAACCCGGCGGAGAAGGTACAGGCGAGACAGTTACTGTGGGAGAAGCAGGCGACGTTCTCCCAAGAACCCGGGTACACTACCCTAGCTGTACACAAGGTCGAGACACCCGGACAGAACCCCCTACGACAACCCCCATACCGTATCCCTGAAGCAGTCCGAGAAGGAATGCGGACGGAGATACAGGAGATGACCAGGCTGGGGGTTATCGAACACTCAGACAGTCCTTGGGCCTCGCCTGTAGTTCTGGTGCCTAAGAAAGATGGGACCACCCGGTTCTGTGTGGACTACAGGCGGCTCAACGAGCGGACCACCACTGATGCCTACCCTATGCCCCGGGTAGACAAGTTATTAGACCGCATTGCCAGGGGGCGCTACTTGACCACCATTGACCTGTGTAAAGGTTATTGGCAGATCCCCCTGGCCGAGGATGCTATCCCTAAGTCGGCATTCGTCACCCCATTTGGCCTGTACCAGTTTAAGGTTATGCCATTTGGGATGAAGAATGCTCCGGCTACTTTCCAGCGTATGGTGGATAGGCTCCTCGATGGCTTCCAGGACTTTGCATGTGCATACCTGGATGACATTGCGGTCTACAGTGAGTCCTGGGAAGACCATTTAGTACACGTGGGGGTGGTGCTGGACAAGATTCGGGCCGCAGGCCTGACCTTGAAGCCAGACAAGTGCCATCTAGGCATGGCAGAAGTACAGTACTTGGGTCACAGAGTAGGCTGTGGGAGCCAGAGACCGGAGCCAGCTAAGGTAGAGGCGGTGGCTAACTGGCCCACACCTATCACTAAGACCCAAGTGCTGGCCTTCTTGGGGACGGCAGGGTATTACCGACGTTTTGTCCCTGACTACAGTACGGTTGCTAAGCCTTTGACTGACCTGACTAAGAAGAATTTGCCTAAGCAGGTCCTGTGGTCTCCAGCTTGTGAAGCCGCGTTTCAAGCACTTAAGCAGGCTCTTGTTAATGCTCCTGTCCTGGCTGCCCCAGTCCCTAACAAACGTTTTCTTGTACATACAGATGCTTCCATGTATGGACTGGGGGCTGTGCTAAGCCAGGTCGGGGAAGATGGAGGAGAGCACCCTGTCGCATACTTAAGCAGAAAGTTACTACCCCGGGAAGTAAGTTATGCGGCAGTGGAGAAAGAGTGTTTAGCCCTGGTCTGGGCACTGAAGAAATTGAGCCCTTATTTATACGGACAAGAATTCTCCCTTATTACGGACCATAACCCCCTTGTCTGGCTTAACCGGGTCTCAGGAGACAATGGCAGACTGCTGAGGTGGAGTTTGGCACTACAGCCTTACAACTTCACCATCAGCTACCGACCCGGTAAGCAGAATGGGAACGCGGATGGGTTGTCCCGGCAAACAGACGTCCCTACTTCTTCCCAGTCCGGTCATCCCCAAGTTGACCCGCCAAAGGGTCAAGCCGGGTCTGCCGGAGTGTTCCACAAGGGGGGAGCCGTGTGACAGACCCATCTGTCTGGATTACAAATGCTTTGTTCGCCTGTTTTGCCGGTTACATGAATTTCCCCATTCGTATGCTTTATTCAAGGGAATGTCGGTTTTGTCGAACGGAACTACCGAACGGACGGCCACCCAGAAGAGAAGTGTGCTGCTGGTTAACCTATTGATCCCAATTAGAACGTTGCGGTTAACCACAGACACTTCTCAATTAAAACCGAATGCCGGGTGGTCGTCGTTCGTATGTCGACCACGAGGCGGCGGCCATTTTGTCCATGCGAACGACCAGCGGTGTTCGACGATTATTTCATGGATCTGAAAACGGACACTTTTTCAGCCGAACACCGCTGAAGCCGTCGACCTCCCCTTCTCAATCGACAAAAGTATACGAATGCCAGCCGTTCGGGAGATTCAACCACACGAATGGACTTAACCCAGATAGCCGTCCCATGGAGTCAATCGCATACCGAAGAACTGAAAGAGACTTTGACTCCATGGCGATTGAACTGTGCGAATGGGATCTGAGCGCTATTCTCCAATAATGTGCACTCAGATCCAGGCTATCTGGGGATATGCAATACGAATGTAATATGTTCGGCAGTTATGAAGTTATGGATTTTCATGTGTTTTTGTGACTTGTGTTTAAAATGGCGATTGCCTCTGCTCAGGGAGATAATTGAGTTACTTCCCAATTATCCCCCGAGCAGAGGGGAGGGAACTGTACTGCATGCTGGGAATATTGTGGGGATGTATGTCCAAAATGTCCCCATGTCCTTCTGTGATTTCAGTCTCCCATTTGGTCCCCTAGGGGAGTGTCCACCAAGTGGGAGACCTGCATAAATACCGGGCAGGTAGCCCACAGTAAATCAGTTCGTGTTTTACCCTCAAAGCGGAGCTTGGTCTCGTTATTGGGGGGATTTGGTTACCAGCGACTAAGGACTGCTTATTTGGATTATTTGCCGCTTGGGAGATATTGACGTTCGGTTACTATTTGCCGTTCGTGGATTTGCAGCTCGTGAAGGGAATTAGCCATACAGGTACCGTTCGGGAGTTTGGAGTGTTCCCTGGCTGGCGGTTCGCATGGTTTTACTATACCCGCTACCCGACCACATTATTGCGAACGGGGGATACTCGCTAAACGGCGGTTTGTACATTTCATTACTGGAGGTACCGTAACAAGCGCTTTCTCCCCTCCCCAGCCAATTCCCAGCAGGACCCTGGGGTTTGTGGATACCCACTGACCCCCTGGCATCAGGGCAGAGCACTGCTGGCCCCTGCCCTACGTGTCCCCTTGTTACAGGGCAGGACTATGTACCCGTCACCCAGGCAGAAGCGCTGGCAACCGGACAGAGTGCAGTTAGCCTCTGAACTCCCCTGGTCCTTGATCCATGAGCTAGCAACTCACCCCACTACCCAGCTGCAACGTTGGCTACAGGACAGAGCACCACTGGTGTCTGCCCACGAATAACTACACCCCCAAGCTAGAGAGCAACAAAGGAACTGGGAATACCAGAGGCCCACGTCATACAGGACCAAGACAGACTACAGGTCCAGTAATTGTTTGTTGTGGGTTACTCGACTAACTCAGGCTCCGACCGACAGGAGGTCAGGTACCTGGTTAGTCTCTCCTTGGGAGAGAAGATATGTGGCCTCGCCACTTGTACTCATAGGGGACGCACTAGCACCGGCCAGCGTTCTCGCCCGCCGGTTAGGCTGTCCCCTGACACTACTCCTCGGGCCCGGTTGAGGAGTAGGAGCCCGGGCCCGAGGCATCACCAGGACCACGTGTCTGGGGCTCCAGACATGCGGCCTACAACTACAGGACGGGATGCGGAGCCTACTACTGGTGTGCGGATGGCGCAGCCTACCTGGCAGGCTCCTGGTTCACAGCCGGCATTTCCTACACAGCCTGCACCGGCCTACGGCGGTGGATGGCGGGCTGAGATAGCTGCACCTTCCTGGCAGTGGGCAGCCGCCCAGCGGCCTTCCAGGTCACCCCGCGGCAGTCGGGATGGTGAGGCTGGGTCCAGGGCCCCTGTGGGTAGTAGGCCCGTTGGGGACAGCGGGAGGTCCTCCAGTGTGTCGTCAACCTCCTCTGCTGGTTAGGAAGGCCCCCGTGGGTCTGTCTCCCCTGTCCCCCTCCTGATTCTCCCCCCCCCCTGGTCTCTGGGCTTCCTCTGTCTTCCAGGGGGCCAAGTTTACCCCTGAATGTGGGTAGGAGACGACGAGACCCCTGACCTAGCAACGGTTGTTCGTGGGGAATGCAGCGCTTATTATGGTGTCTGGTGCGGTGCTGATGGTCCTTGGTGAGCGCTAGAAGCATCCTTTCTACGGTCCAACCCTCAGCTAGCCTGGGGCAACCGTAACAGTAGTGATTTCTACCGCTCTGTTTCTTGGATATTTAACTGCACTACTAAGCTATACCTAGAATCTCTAAACCATGTGGTATGTGGAGGTTATCCTAAAGTCCCTATACTCCATGTATATCAGTTACTATAGTATCGTACTTGGGAATTTGCATGTTCATTTACCCTAGTGGGGCAAGTATATATCATTTTTGCACCCACATAGGTTTCCTCTGCTACGTTTCTATATATATACATTGCAGATTATTAATAAAGGGACTTTAGTTGATGTTTATCATTTAACCCCCCTTACGTTTATTAGCAGTTCTAATACCCCAGTTTGCTGATACTTTTTTGCCATAGTGGGATATAATTCTTCTTTTTACCCTCTTAGGCTCCTGTCTTTTGCTCCAAGATACTCCACTGTATACATAGCAAGAACGTAGTATTAGTAGACACCCGAGGGGAGGTCATTTGTTATTTCATCATTTAACTCTCATCTCCCAACTCCCATTTTACTTTTACCCCTAAACAGGGAACTCACAGGGAGGGTCTACCTAGCTACTTATTACTGTGTCTCTCATAGCTATCAACTCCAGCCTATATTTACATATAGTTACTATAGCTGTATAGACCTCTACAGATCTTCCTGACCCTAAGTATACTTTGAATGAGGTCTATATTACCTGACCTAACGGCTATATACATACACGCAGAGATACTTTATGTGTATATTTAATTATATGAGCAGTTAGATCTTAGACATTTATCTAAGTAGTCAGATGGTGGATCTACTAAGCAGGTTCCGTTGCATTCCCTTTTTATACACTAACACACACTGCACCGATTTTGTTTGGTCACTGGTTTGTGTTTGTTTTTTGGTTCACATATTAGCATTAAGTGTCCTAAGATACAATTAAGGTTTTTTTCTTTTAACATTTGTAATTTATCTACTTTTGAGTTGTTTATCCTCTGTATGGGTAAAACCTGTGGCTGTATTTTGTAATTTGGCAGTAAGTATTGGGTCCCTATCTAAAATATACAGGCTTATAGGACCTTTTCTCCCTTTTTTTCTGTCATACCTTTTAACATTATGTACAGAATACACTTCGATCTCCTGAACAGTCGAAACGGTTAGAAGTGAGTTGAAGTGGTCGCCATTCGACATTCGAACACATGGCAGCAGCCATCTTAAGCGGTGTGTGGTCGTCGAGTTCATGGAACTCAAATAGGACACCCGACGGCATGAACACCGCTAAAGTTTCACCTTCTATGGATGTTCGACTATTCTAACGGGAGTCGAACGGCGTTCGGTGAAAAGAAACTCTAGACCAAGAGACATACAATGATTATATTTACGAACGGCCACGTTCGGTATTTTGGATGTTATTTTGAATCCTCGAAGTAGACCAGCCGCACAGCCTGATTCTTTGGAACTATTTTGGGCATGCCTGCGGTCAGTCAAAATAAGACTTCCATAGAATTTCTGAACCCCTGAACTGATCTGGATGATTTTTGGATACATTGGTCACCCAGGTCAGGGCTATTAGTGGATGTAACTCTTGTGGGGATTTTATGTGTTTTTGGGGTATTATTGGGGTTTTGGAAAATATATGTTGTTTCTGCCTGGAGATAATTGGGCTAATACAGTATTGTGACAGATCGCCTTGCACCCCAACTGGGTACCTCCGTCTATCACTGCTTCCCAGTACCATCAGCACTGCACCGGAACACCACAACCACCTCAGACCCCACAAACCGCCGCAGCTTGGTTGAGGTCTTGCCGTCTTCAGCCCACTCTGGACCCAAGACCAGGATCCAGCTCCCAGTAGGCAGACCTCTCTTAATCCAGAGAGCAGGAACAGGAACAAGCTCTTATAAGAGCTCAGTGATTATACTCTGGGGAGTATAGTGATTATAGCAATCCCCAGAGTGTAGGTAGTTCTCCAATCCCCAAAACATGAGCCAAAACTTCATGAAGGGTGGAACAAGTCTGAAGCTTTATTGATACAGGTTTGCTTATATACAATTCCTCAGGCCAGAGGCACACCCCCTGGACCTGATGGAACACTGCATTCCCAGACCAATAAGTACAAACGTTCAGTCTGTGACACTCCCATGTACAGCAAATAATCCCTCCTCTCTGCCTGGGATATAATTAAAGTAGCTAATAGAATAATATAATTATCCCCAGGCAGAAAAACACAAATTTTCCCCAAAGTACAGAAAACACCCCAAAACATAACATAATATTACATCCCCATATAGCCCTGATCTGGGTGAGCAACATATCCAAAAATCACCCAGATCAGAGCGGGAGTTCAGGAAATTCCTGGAAGTCTCTTTTGACCGACTGCAAGCATGACTTCATGCCCAAAACAGTTCCAGAGAATTAGGCTGTGCGGCCGGTCTATTTTCAATGTTAAAATGCACTATAGTACAAGGAAGGATGGATTCAGACAATAGCAAGGGCTGATGGGAGATTGAGGAGGGACAAAGCAGCCAGGTTAAACTGGTCTGGCAGTGTCACCGGGACAACGCCCTGCTGGGGAAACAATAGGACAGGAAAGATGGGGAGGGGAAGAGGCACATTTTCACATGGAAGTCACTTTTTAACATGTCTTTTTGCAGGACCCATAGTCTTTCGGCAAAAGGCTAGCCAATAGTCCGCTCAAAAAAACAGTCACGATATTGCTTTAGTCACAAGTATCTGACTCAATTATCTCGTAGGCAGAGGGGAGGGATTGTATGCCATGTGTAGGAATGCCTCACATTGTAAACGTGTTCTCACTGGTGTATAATTTTGTGTCCCTATACCCAATAAGGTCCATGTGGGCGTACACCTTGCTTGGGGACTTGCATAAAAGGCCAGTGTGGCACCATTAGAATTTTGTCTTGCTTTACCCTCAACATAGAGCCTCACCTCATGTTTGTAGGGACTTGCTATACATGCTATATCACTAGCTCTTATAAGAGCTTCACAGCTATGCCTACTCTTCACTGCTTGGATTGATGGTTGGGAATACTTCAGCGCTCTCCACTCTAGGTGGAAAGGACATCTCTGTTGGCGGAAACCCCTCCACCATTACAGGTGAGCATGGTCAAGGCTGCGGACCCGGGCGCACTCCTGGCCAATGTTCACATTGAGCCGGCCTTTTGTTTACTCCTGGTTCACCCAGGGTGTCATCACCTTCTGGGTTGCTACTTCAAAGGTAATTACTACGTGGACCTCTGTTTGCCCATGTTTTAGTACTTTCCTGGAGTGGGTAGTGAGGGAGGAGTTGGAGTGTGACTCTCTCCTCCACTATTTGGATGACTTCCTCTGCGTTGGGCCCGCAGGGTCCCCCATATGTTCCCATGTGCTGCGCTCTTTGGAATCGGTCTTGCGGTCCTTCGGGGTCCTGTTGGTGCTCGACAAGACGGTCAGCCCAACGTCATGTTAAGTTTCCTGACGATAGAAATTGTTGCTTGCCGGTGGAGAAGGTGGTGGAATTGCGGGCACTGGTGGCGACCGCTAGGGGTCTCTGAAAAATTCCTTTACGGCAGCTGCAGTTGCTGCTGGGAAAATTGCAATTTGCATGCCGGATCATGCCCATGGGGTGGGTTTTTAACAGGAGGTTGGCTGCAGCTACGTCGGGGGCATCCCAGCCGTACCATTTTATGCAGCTCATTAGCCCCTTGCAGGACGACCTCGCGGTATAGGGACGTGTTTTTGTAGAGGTTCAATGGGAGAGTATTGGCAGGTCCTGGAACTGAGCCTGTTCACGGATGCGGCGGGGTCAGTTGGTTTCGTGGCAGTGTTGGGCCCGGTGCAGCTCGGTGGCCGGAGGCATGGCACGCAGGGGGTTTCTGGAACTGTTCCCTATTGTGGTAGCGGTAGAGCTGTGGGGGACCGACGGGTAGCATTTCACTGCGATAATATAAGAGTGATGTCGGTGGTCATTAACTTGACTGTTTCCTCCCCACTGGTGGTTAGGCTACTTTGGCGGCTTGTGTTGCAGTGTTTACAGTTTAACATTTCGTGTAGGGCGATTCATCTCTCCGGGGTGTCTAATGTTATGGCCGATGCCCTCTCTAATTTTCAGTGGCGTGAGTTTAGGGTGGCGGCGCCGGGGGCGGATGCAGTCGGGTTCCTGTGCCCTGCAGAATTGTGGTGCCTTGGGTTGACAGAGTGATGGACTGGATCCGGGGGTTGGTGGCGGACACCACTTGGCGCAGGTATGGCTTTCCTTTGAGCAGGTCCATGGGGGCTTCAGGTCAGATGAGGAGCGGCTTCAAGGTCTTCTGCGCCTGCTCTTGATCTGGGAGGCATCAGGCTGCTCTCCGGACGGGTAAGTTGGCTGGGCTCAGTTCCTGGTTTAAGTTGTCTAGAGTCTCGAATGTTACCAAGGATTTCATGGTCTCCATGGCGATGAGGAGTTGGCGTCGGGGGCCAAGGATCCCGGACACATGTAAGCCGATCTTGGGGGCCCTGTTGTTGGGCATTTTGCAGGTTCTGCCTCGGGTGTGCGCTTTGGAGTTTGAGGTGGTGTTGTTCAGTGTTACATAGTTACATAGTTACTGTTAAGACACTCACCGCCAGGTAGATGAAGCCGCCGTTTATTGAATAATCCCCTTCTCCAGAAATGCAGTTTATATCCAGCCGACTGCCAAACTCCCGAACGAAGTTCACGAACACGGCAACTCCCGATCAGCAAAACAGTCGAACGCCTTCCACAGCTAAAAATAACGAAAGCGCTGTCCCAGTAGTAATTCCCCCACAAACGAGACCAAGCTCCGTCTTGAGGGTCAAATAAGGTTCTGTTTAATGGGGGCTACCTGCCCGGTATTTATGCAGGTCTCCACAAGGTGGACACTCCCAGAGGGGACCTTGTGGAAGACTGTAAAACATATTGTACAGTAGCCAATCGCAGTGTCTTCAATATAAGCCCTTCCCATCTTACCCATAAATCCGTCTTCTCCACCTCAGAGATAATTGGGAAGAAACCTAATTATCTCCCAGGATAGAGACCATCGCCATTTTAAAATACAGTAATAAAAATACATTAAAATACATAACTTAGAAAATACCGAATGAATATAGTTCGTATAACGTATCCCCAGACAGCCTGGATCTGAGTGCATATTTCCACCGAATAGTGCTCAGATCCGATGTATCTAGTCGAATCGCCATGGAGTCAAAGTCTTTCACCAGTCCTTCGGTATACGAATGACTCCATGGGACGGCTATCTGGGTAAAGGTCCATACGAATGCATAAAACTCCCGAACAGACCGGCATTCGTATGCCTCGCCGAAATAGAAGGGGGGCATCAGTTTCCAGCGGTGTTCGGTAGATTAAAGTGTCCGTTTTTAGTTCCATAGAATTTGTACCGAACACCGCTACGCTTTCGCATGTCCCAAAATGGCCGCTGCCTCGTGGTCGACATGCGAACGACGACCACCCGTACGAATGGAATGGAGAGGTGTCTGCGGTTAACCACAACGTTCTAATTGGGGCCAAGAGGTTAACCAGCAGCACACTCCTCTCCTGGGTGGTCGTTTGTTCGGTAGTTTCAATCGGCATTTTGTAATTTCACGAACAGGGGCATACGAACAGGAAATCCAGCGAAATAAAGGGGAAACAGATGAACCAGCAATATAGGTGAATCTGTCACAGTTACATAGCTGAAAAGAGACTTGTGTCCATCAAGTTCAGCCTTCCTCACATTTGTTTTTTGCTGTTGATCCAAAAGAAGGCAAAAAACCCAGTTTGAAGCACAATTTTGCAACAAACTAGGAAATAAATTCCTTCTTGACCCCAGAATGGCAGTCAGATTAATCCTTGGATCAAGCAGTTATTACCCCTAAATTGAAAGATTATATCCTTGAATATTCTGTTTTTGCAAGTATGCATCTAGTAGCTGTTGGAACATCTGTATGGACTCTGATAAAACCACTTCTTCAGGCAGAGAATTCCACATCCTTATTGTTCTTACAGTAAAAAAAACCCTTTCCTTTGCCTTAGACAAAATCTTCATTCTTCCAGTCTAAACGCATGACCTCGTGTCCTATGTAAAGTCTGGTTTGTGGATAGATTTCCACACAATGGTTTGTATTGGCCCCGAATATATTTGTATAATGTTATCATATCCCCTCTCAGGCGATGTTTTTCTAAACTAAATAGGTCTAAATTTGTTAACCTTTCTTCATAGCTGATATGTTCCATTCCTTTTATTAATTTTGTAACCCACCTCTGCACTTTTTCTAGTGCTATAATATCCTTCTTTAGAACAGGTGTCCAAAATTGCACAGCATATTCAATATGTGGTTTTACCAGTGATTTATAAAGAGGCAAAATGATATTCTTGTCCCGAGAATGAATGCCCTTTTTCATGCTTGACAATACCTTACTGGACTTGGCCACTGCTGATTGACATTGCACATTGTTGCATAGTTTGTTGTCTATAACAATTTTCAAGTCCTTTTCGTGTGTTGTTATCCCTAATTCACTTCCTTTAAGGGTATACGTTGCTTGTGTATTCTTTACGTTGAAGTGCATGACTTTGCATTTTTCAACATTAAATTTCATCTGCCATTTGAGTGCCCAGTCTATCTAAATCCCTGTGCAGTAAAGTACTATCTTGCTCACATTGTATTATTTTACAGAATTTTGTGTCATCTGCAAATGCTGAAACATGACTTTCAATGCTGTCTTCAAGATCATTTATAAACATGTTAAATAGAAGGGGTCCCAGAACAGACCCCTGAGGGACACCACTGTTGCGTTCTCATTTGCATTTTCCGGGGCACTGAGGGTGGGTGAGCTTGTTTGTCCTAGTAGGAAGGTTGCTGGGGGTGTGCTATCAGGTGACATGTTGTTGTTGTTGTGGCGCTCGAAAACGGATGCTTGCGGGAAAGGTGTATGGTTCTCACTGCAGGAGATCCCGGGCTCTATAGTCTGCTCTGTCTCTTGTTTTAGCCCTTTTTGCGGCCTCCAACCGTCAGTGTCAGGACCACTGTTAGTTCACCAAGACGCGGGGCTGTTGTGCCGGTTTCAATTTATCAAGGTTTTCGCTGGAGGCTCTGGGCATTCAGAGTCAGGTTTTTGGGGCCACTCTTTTAGGATTGGGGCGGCTACGGAGGCTTCGTGCTTGAGGCTCTCTGAGATGGCCATTCATAGGATTGGTAGGTGGGTGTGGCAAAACTAGCCACTTCTTTGTATAAGAGACTGAGTTGGTCCGACTATTTCTACTTTACGAACAGAATATGGGCATATTGTTTGTTAGTCGAACCAACTACTGATTGGGAGACCACCCGGTGGAGTCGTGTGTCTCCAATTGAGAATTGCAACAATTTGAAACCACAAGGTTCTAATTGTCGGATGGGTGGACACCGTTCGTATGAACGAACACGTGGCGGCTGCCATCTTTGCGCATGAACGCCCAGGGGTGTTTGGTCAACGAGTGCATGGAAAAAAAATCGGACACTCAACCTTGCAAACACCGCTGGACTTCCATCTTGTTCGCATGTGTATATCCTTTCATCTCAAAGAAGCGGCATTCGACTAAATGACTATCAGACACACGACTACCCAGTTTGTGAACATTTGCATTCGTTAGTTTGTTTGTGAGAACTCCTGAAAGAAGACCGGTCAAAGCATTCAATTGCATTGAATTGTTTTGGGGCTTCACCTCGTGGCTGACCGGTCTAAAATTTATCTCAAAGGGCTTTTCTGTTCTAAGCGCTATTTCGGGGAGTTCTGATTCATATTATGGGAGTTATGATGTTTTAAAATATTGTTTAATTTTCTGTACTTGGGAGATAACTTATTAAGGATGGTTCTTGCGCAACTATCCTGCCAAGTACAGAAAAGGATCATGGGAAATGTGTCCTTGTTCCCTGTCCTCCACAAGGTCCACCATGGGGAAACCCCTGGAATGTAATTAAAGAAACCCCTTGCATGGGGAATTGTATAAAAGCCAGCTGAGTTGACTCCCAAAGCTGTGTTTCGTCCAGTTGTTGGGGAATGGGATTGGAATTATCACGCTACCCTTTATTTTAATGCTGATTAAGTCTACCAGTGGAGATATTGCAGTTCATACTTCTACTCTGCTACAGTGGGAAGCAGGTAGATTTAGGTCATATGTCTGCCCCACCAGGCTGATCCTGTTTTCTGCTGTTTTATCTCCTTAGATGTGGTATGGCGTATCTGGGTGATGGGTCACTCCTACGTGTATTGGGCCCATCAACGTGCTTGTGTTCGCCCGGGAGGGATTCATTTGGGCCTGTCTCCTGCTTTAGCGGGTGTCCGGTGGTTCAGGGCTCGGGGTATGCAGTGGGTTCAGCTGCTGCCAGAACT
>OW240921.1:1363384-1378284 GCA_933207985.1 Pelobates cultripes | reverse complement strand
GTTGATTCTTTAGTTAAAGTCAAATACAATCCTATCAGTGCAGTTCAATGCAGCATGAATTGATATGGAAGAGACCTTGGTCACAGATAAATGTATCCCAATGAATAGATATACACTATGCCTGTCGGGGAGATTCACCACTGTAACGGATCACCTGGCACCCCGACTGGGTATCTCCTTTGATGGATGCTCCTAGTGCTTCTTGAGGATTTCAAGCACTCTAGCCGACACCACAACCACGGAGGTACCCAGTCTGCACTGTTGTGGAGCTTACTGTCTCCCCTGGTGGGCTAAGCTGCTGCTGCAGAGAGGGGGTAACAAGCAGGGCCGGACTGGCCCACCGGGATACCGGGAAATTTCCCGGTGGGCCGTCGGCACCTGGGGCCGGGCAGACACCTTGGTCTGCTGGCGGCCACTGGGGAGGTCTTCTGGCGGCCGCTGGGGGACTTGTCCTGGCGGCCGCTGGGGGAGCTGCGCTGGCTCTGCTCCCCAGCGCGCAGCTGAATGAGACAGGCGCCGGAATATGACGTCATATCCGGCGCCGGTCTCATTCAGCAGCGCGCGAGGACGGGAGAGCAGAGCCAGCGCAGCTCCCCCCAGCAGCCGCCAGGACAAGTCCCCCAGCGGCCGCCAGAAGACCTCCCCAGCTGTAAAAGTTCCCCAGCGGCTCACAGAAGACCTCCCCAGCGGCCCACAGAAGACCTCCCCCTGGCCAAACCTCTCTTCCTTCAGAGAGAAGCAGGAACAAGCTATTAAAAGAGCTTAGGAGTGATTACAGCAAGGGAATAAGCTAAGCATAGCAATCCCTTGTAGCAGATTCCCCCAATAAGAGACAGGACTCCAAATTGAGGGTGAAGTAGAACTGTCTAAATTGTTATTTTACTTGGAACTAGCCCATATGGTCATTACATTAACATTGCTGTGAAAACTCAATAAAATTACAAACAGTCAAATCATAGCAGGCAACATACAGTGACTTATTATAACATAATTACATATTTATAAATGGGTGGGGAAGACCATAATTAACACAAAATGTCTCTCCCGCATGCAGAATTAGCAATATGCAAATCTACCCGAATATGCAAATTACCAGTCTTGCTATTCAGGTAGTGCATATTACTGTTGCTACGAACAGAGGGCACTATACAAGCTCCATAGCCAAATCCACCTAGTTGGTAGCAATCCTCAGCAGTACAGGAGAGCAGGCAATACATCCCAGGGGCCATAGTCACATTGCAAGAGTCTGGCAATCAGTCTTCTCCAATGCCCAGTGACGAGGCTGGTTCCGCCACAACAACGTGCGTTCCACTTTGATTCAGTATGCGTTCCACTGCGTTTCGTAACGTCCTGTCACTTCATCAGAGGAATGCATCTTTTGTATACCGATGGATTTTTATACCCCTTCGGCAGTGTTATCATTCGGATGGGGTTAACCCTTTCATCACTCTTAGATGGCACATATAGCTTATACTTATACAGATATAACTGACAAAAAATATGTTCATAATAGCAACAGTATACTGTAATATATGTTCTTGATATTAAAACCATTATAATAAAATGTGAAATAAGAATAACCATGAGATGATAAAGTTGTAAAATTGTCTCTACATAAAAAATTAAATTAACAAATTAAAGTGGCCGCCATTCGACATTCAAACATGTGACGGCGGCCATTTTATTCAGTCGGTCAGCTGTGTTTTGTCGTTGAGTTCATGGAACTCAAATCAGACACACGACGGCACGAACACCACTGAACTTTACCTTCTTCAGAACTTGGACAGGAGTCGAACAGCGTTCGACAATTCGAACGGCACTTTGACACTGACGATGTGCACGAACGGTCCCTGGTCGACTATTTGAATGGAACTTAGACATTGAAAATAGACCGGCTGCACAGCCTAATTCTCTGGAACTGTTTGGGGCATGAAAATGTGTGTGCGGTCAGTCAAAAGAGAATTCCAGGAATTTCCTGAACCCCTGCTCTGATCTGGGTGATTTTTGCATATGTTGTTTACCCAGATCAGGGCTATCCAGGGATGTATGGGGATATGTTGGAGTTTTGGGGTGTTTCTGTACTTTGGGTAAAAAAAAGTGTGTTTTCTGCCTGTGGATAATTAAGTTAGTACATTATCTACCTTAATTATATCAAAGGCAGAGGGGAGGGCTTGCTGACTGTATGTGGGAGTGTTACAGTGCTAATATGTTCCCATTGGTTTATGTTCCTTGTGTCCCTGTTTTTCATCAGGTCCAGGGGTGTGCCTCTGGCCTGAAAAACTGTATATATTACAAGCTGTGGCAATAAACCTTCAGTTCTACTTCACCCTCAATCTAGAGTCCTGTCTCTTCTTGGGGGAATCTGCTACAAGGGATTGCTATGCTCTTCATACTCGCTTGAATAATCACTAAGCTCTTGTAAGAGCTTGTTCCTGTTCCTGCTTCACTTTCTGGGGAAAAAGAGATTCACCCACTGGAACCTGGAGCCTTGTCGTAGGTCCAGGGTGGGTAGGAGATGGCGAGACCCAACCAAGCTGCGGCAGTTTGTGGGGTCTGCAGTATTTATGGTGTCAGGTGCGGTGCTGATGGTCCTTGGTTAGCACTAGGAGCATCCGTCTACGTTCCAACCCTCAGCTAGCCTGGGGTAACCGTAACAGTCCACCTGGGTGGTAACCTTGTGGGGAAAACTGTATAAAAGGCAGTGTGCCACAATAAACCTTCAGTTTCTGTTTTACCCTCAACATAGCGTCTCTGTCTCATGTGTGGGGGAAAAGACTGCATCTACACTGGGGATTGCTATACTCTGTTTACTCCCCTGGTTTTAATCACTAAGCTGTTTTAAGAGCTGTTCCTGCTACTCTCTCTTGGAGGAGAGGTTCACCCACTGGAGCCTTGTCGTGGTCCAGGGTAGGAAGGAGACGGCGAGTTCTCAGCCAAGCTGTAACACTGGGCGTGGGGACTGTAGTGCTGATGGTGTCTGGTGGAAAGTTTGGAGTCCTTGGTGAGTACTAGGAGCATCTGTCGGCGGAGGTACCCAACCGGGGTACAGGAAGCTCCGTTACAGCGTACTGTTCGGGGAGTGCAGGTTATAGAAGGCTGGAGAGAGCGTACTGCTCAGGGAGTTCAGGTTATAGAGAGCAAGAGAGAGCATACTGCTCAGGGAGTGTAGGTTATAGAGAGCAAGAGAGAGCGTACTGCTCAGGGAGTGCAGGTTATAGAGAGCTGGAGAGAGCGTACTGCTCAGGGAGTGCAGGTAATAGAGAGCTGGAGAGAGCATACTGCTGAGGGAGTGCGGGTTATAGAGAGCTGGAGAGAGCGTACTGCTCAGGGAGTTCAGGTTATAGAGAGCCAGAGAGAGCGTACTGCTCAGGGAGTGCAGGTTATAGAGAGCAAGAGAGAGCGTACTGCTCAGAGAGTGCAGGTTAGAGAGAGCTGGAGAGAGCGTACTGCTGAGGGAGTGCGGGTTATAGAGAGCTGGAGAGAGCGTACTGCTCAGGGAGTTCAGGTTATAGAGAGCCAGAGAGAGCGTACTGCTCAGGGAGTGCAGGTTATAGAGAGCAAGAGAGAGCGTACTGCTCAGAGAGTGCAGGTTAGAGAGAGCTGGAGAGAGCGTACTGCTGAGGGATTGCGGGTTATAGAGAGCTGGAGAGAGCGTACTGCTCAGGGAGTGCAGGTTATAGAGAGCTGAGAGAGCGTACTGCTCAGGGAGTGCAGGTTATAGAGAGCTGGAGAGAGCGTACTGCTCAGGGAGTGCAGGTTATAGAGAGCTGGAGAGAGCGTACTGCTCAGGGAGTGCAGGTTATAGAGAGCTGGAGAGAGCGTACTGCTCAGGGAGTGCAGGTTATAGAGAGCTGGAGAGAGCGTACTGCTCAGGGAGTGCAGGTTATAGAGAGCTGGAGGCGTGCACACTCAGAGGTACGAGGTTATAGAGAGCTGGAGAGAGTGTACTGCTCAGGGAGTGCAGGTTATAGAGAGCTGGAGAGAGCGTACTGCTCAGGGAGTGCAGGTTATAGAGAGCTGGAGAGAGCGTACTGCTCAGGGAGTGCAGGTTATAGAGAGCCAGAGAGAGCGTACTGCTCAGGGAGTGCAGGTTATAGAGAGCTGGAGAGAGCATACTGCTGAGGGAGTGCAGGTTATAGAGAGCTGGAGAGAGCGTACTGCTCAGAGAGTGCAGGTTATAGAGAGCTGGAGAGAGCATTCTGCTGAGGGAGTGCGGGTTATAGAGAGCTGGAGAGAGCGTACTGCTCAGGGAGTGCAGGTTATAGAGAGCTGGAGAGAGCGTACTGCTCAGGGAGTGCAGGTTATAGAGAGCTGGAGAGAGTGTACTACTCAGGGAGTGCAGGTTATAGAGAGCTGGAGAGAGCGTACTGCTCAGGGAGTGCAGGTTATAGAGAGCTGGAGAGAGCGTACTGCTCAGGGAGTGCAGGTTATAGAGAGCCAGAGAGAGCGTACTGCTCAGGGAGTGCAGGTTATAGAGAGCTGGAGAGAGCATACTGCTGAGGGAGTGCAGGTTATAGAGAGCTGGAGAGAGCGTACTGCTCAGAGAGTGCAGGTTATAGAGAGCTGGAGAGAGCATTCTGCTGAGGGAGTGCGGGTTATAGAGAGCTGGAGAGAGCGTACTGCTCAGGGAGTGCAGGTTATAGAGAGCTGGAGAGAGCGTACTGCTCAGGGAGTGCAGGTTATAGAGAGCTGGAGAGAGTGTACTACTCAGGGAGTGCAGGTTATAGAGAGCTGGAGAGAGCGTACTGCTCAGGGAGTGCAGGTTATAGAGAGCTGGAGAGAGCGTACTGCTCAGGGAGTGCAGGTTATAGAGAGCCAGAGAGAGCGTACTGCTCAGGGAGTGCAGGTTATAGAGAGCTGGAGAGAGCATACTGCTGAGGGAGTGCAGGTTATAGAGAGCTGGAGAGAGCGTACTGCTCAGAGAGTGCAGGTTATAGAGAGCTGGAGAGAGCATTCTGCTGAGGGAGTGCGGGTTATAGAGAGCTGGAGAGAGCGTACTGCTCAGGGAGTGCAGGTTATAGAGAGCTGGAGAGAGCGTACTGCTGAGGGAGTGCGGGTTATAGAGAGCCAGAGAGAGCGTACTGCTCAGGGAGTGCAGGTTATAGAGAGCCAGAGAGAGCGTACTGCTCAGGGAGTGCAGGTTATAGAGAGCTGGAGAGAGTGTACCTTCTTTATGTTACATGAGTTGATAATGATGTCAGTTTATGCAGGTTTGTCCATGGGTAAATTCCTACACAGTTCATATTGCAGTTTATGGACACTGAAGAGTTAAGTATCCTGTTGGCGATATTTTGGTTCTTGTACTGGAAAGTAGGTTATATTAAAGTGACAGATGAGGTACAGTTTCACCTTCACACCAGCCCCGCACACCTGGGAATAAACAAGGAGGGGGTGTTTCACAATCCCCCACTCATGATCAGCGGACTCTGGCTGTATCGCTGCAGTAGAAATGAATCCCGGGTGACGCAGTGTTCATTACTGGGGTCAGCGAGGGATTCATTCTTTCCTGACGCAGCTGACAAGCAGTTTGATTAGCTGTTAGCTTTTCCTAAAATCAATCCATGTGAATAAAAATTAATAATAAGAAAAAGCAAACAAGATAATTATACATGAAAAATAAGATATTCAAATGTAATACTGACTGAACGTTATGGTGGATGCAAAATCCTTTCATTTTTCTGTTACATTGTTCTCTGTGTGAGCCGTTCTGTGCAGTAATCATTATGTAAATAGCCTTATTAATAATTATTATTGTCAGCGGTTATATGGCGCCAACCTTTTATGCAACATTTTACATTTATAATTACAGCAAGTAACAAACAAAGACACCAGAGATGAAGAAAGCCCTGATCAAAGGAGCTTACAGTCTATGAGTTAATGATTGCACACTCCAGTTTCCTTTGAGTACTCTATTCAAAAAGTAGAGTGTGATTATTATAGAGATAATTTTCAGAACCCACAAAACAAATTGCTTATTTGGAACACTGTAAACATTCCCATCGCCTGCCACTGCTGAGATATGAAATCCCACAACACTAAGCCAGCCGAAACCAGAGCCATAGCATCTGTAGTGTTCGCTAATTGATAATCCTGAGTATAAAAAACTTTGATCACGCTGATTTATTTCAATATTAATGCAGAAATACAGAAAAAGACTAATACAGAATAAAAAGCCAGCAGCTGACAGCAGCAGTACTTTCAATATGTCAGCGACATTAATACACTTTCACCCAAACAGAGACACCAGTATTTTGTGCATCAGGAAATACTTGAACATTTTATGTTTCGAAAATAAAAACTAGGGCAATTTAGCAGCCGCAGGCAAACTGAACCCTGGGTTATCTTTCAGCCCAAATGATTGTCTTCCTGTGGGATTAGCCCAGGCATTCAGACATTGTCAGATCTTCTGCACATTTCCGTCAATTTGATTTATAATACTGGCCCATACTTTACGATATGAATATATTGAATCTTATTAACTAGCTGGAAAGGGACGTTATCCCCTTAATATCGCTCACATCGCGTATGTAGAGCACAACCATCTATGCTGTGTGCATAGGTTTGATATGCTAGCATCTCTTCATGATGTCTTTGCACCAAACTTTATACAAATGTACTTCTTTGAGCTTGGAAAAGGTATGCAGTTTTAAAGACTCATTTGACATGGGCTTTTCAATCCAACTTAGACCACGGTTCTCAAAGAAACTCCTTCACAGACACTTAGTCCCGAGTTCATTAATGGGGATGGGAAACTTAAATACTGGACATTGAGCTGGATGGTGATAATAGAGTTTGCTAGTATGTACACTGTTCCATCAACCCAAACACCTATTTTACACTTTTGATGCTCTTCTTCGCCCTTTTACTCCCCCTCCTTGTCCGCCACAAACTTTGCATCTCACTTCACTGGGAAGATCTCTACAATCAGAGAAGAGATTGCTAATTTCTCTCCTTCCCCTACCAATACATCACCCAAGCCCACTCCCTCCACCATTCTACACTGTCTTCTCATTATCTCTCTCTGCCCATCTTGACTTGTGTCTCTGACTGCCTCTCTGTACTTTCCAACTGGATGGCTGCTCACTTCTTTAAACTCAACCTGTCCAAAACAGAACTTCTGGTCTTTCCTCCCTCAAGTGTTACTACTCCCGTGTATGCCTCCCTCCAAGTCAACGGTGCTATCATCACCTCTACCTCGCAGGCTTGCTGCCTGGGTGTTCTTTTTGACTCCAACCTCTCCTTCGCCCATCATGTCCAATCAATAGCCAAATCCTGTCGCTTCCATCTCAAAAACATAGCGTGCATCCACCCCTATTTAACGCCAGATGCGGCTAAGGTGCTGGTCCATGCGGTTGTTCTCTCTCGCCTTGACTACTGCAATCCCCTTCTCAGTGGTCTTACGTGTTCTTACATGTTCCCAGATTGCACTGCTGTAATCTATAATGAATGCGGCGGCGAGGCTCATTTTCCTGTCCGCTTGCACCTCCCACGCCTCCCTGCTCTGTCAGTCCCTGCATTGGCTTACAGTTACATATAGGGCTCAATTTAAAATTCTGGTGCTTGCTTACAAGTCCCTACATAATCCTGCTCCAACCTACCTATCCTCCCTAATACTCAAGTATGTCCAGTCGAGGCCACTATGCTCTGCCAAAGACCTACGTATATCCTCTGTCCGTACTCCCACATCTAATGCTCGCCTCCAAGATTTCTTCTGGGCTGCACCTCTTCTGTGGAACTCCCTTCCCTTCTCTGTAAGATGTTCACCCAGTCTCCACTCATTCAAAAAATCATTGAAAACTCACTTCTTCAAGAAAGCATATCATATAAACTGTTAGCAGGTTTTTATCCCCCACCCCCGATGACTCCTCTCCTGCAACTGCCAACTTTAAAATTATACATCACATTCCCATAAAACTTATATTTTCAGAATGAGCATAATTAGGTAACAAACATATTCAAAAATCATATGAATCTGTTCAGGAGTTCGGGAGATAGATGGAAGTCCCATTTCTGCCCGGCCGCATAAACTGAACGCATGGAACTAATTTGGACAGGAGCCTCGTGTGCGGCCGGGCATAAATGGGACTTCCATCTATCTCCTGAACCCCTGAATAGATTTGTATTATTTTTGAATATGTTTGTTTCATAATTATGCTCCTTCTGAAAATATAAGTTATGTTTAAAATACCGAACAGTCATTCTTTTTATTGTTCATGCCTTTGGTGGTCGTGTGCTGCCTCGTTCGTGTAATACTTTTACGGAACGCTGTCTTGTTCATGCAAAGCTAAGTGGTCCTGGAAGTCTCAGCGGGGTGTTTGGGAATTTGAGTGTCCGAAAATAGTTCCAGACACTCGACGAACAAACCCCGCTGGATGCGTTCGACAAAACAAGATGGCCGCCGCCACGTGTTCGTGCATACGAATCGACGGCCACCCAGTGAACCACTTAGAACATTTGCATTTTGTGGTTTGGCACAGAGTCAAGGAGTTAATTGGCGACACACACCTGGGCTGGGTGGTCTTTAGTTCGGCAGTTTGTTCGGTTATACGAACGGGTTAGCAGGGTTATTCGTTTTCCCATTTGTATATTCAGCATAACAACAGTTAGAAATACAGTAGTGACAATGTTCCAAGTCTTTTGGCCAGGCAATAATAGGGGATCTGTTACATCCCCTATAACCGAACCAACAAAGTGCTAACTGGTCCTTCGGAAAGCCCAACTGCTGCCCCTGAACTCGAGCTGCGGCCCTCCTCTCGGCCCAGAAAATGAATTAATGCCCAACGATCCAGGCGATTTTACCTAGGGAAACAAACAAAAACATCACCACCAACTCCATTCACTCCCAAGCCTCCCCCTTTAATCCAACATACCCAAACGCACATACGAACGGAACCTGACCGACTCCCATCTTTTAATCCTCTTGACTAAAGCCTCCCCCGAGCCCAACCGCGTGACTTCTGTAGCCGCCCCGATGCGGAAGGAATTATTATTTTATTATTTATATAGTGCCATCAGACTCCATAGCTCTGTACAATGGGTGGTCTAACAGACATGTAATTGTAACCAGACAACTGGATGTACAGGAACAGAGGGGTGGAGGGCCCTGCTCCATGAGCTTACATTCTAGAGGGAGTGGGGTATAGTGACACAAAGGGTAAAAGTAGGGGTACAAAGTAGGTTGTTAGGAAAGTATTAATTGAGGACTTAGTAGGTAATTTTTGACAGTTGTAGGGGAGGAGTCATGGAGGGTGGGGGATGAAAACCTGCTAACAGTTTAATTGATATGCTTTCTTGAAGAAGTGAGTTTTCAATGCATTTTTGAATGAGTGGAGACTGGGCGAAATTCTTACGGAGAAGGGAAGGGAGTTCCACAGAAGAGGTGCAGCCCTGGAAAAGTCTTGGAGGCGAGCGTTAGAGGTTGGATTACGGACAGAGGATAAATGTAGGTCTTTGGCAGAGCGTAGGGGCCTCGATGGGACATACTTGTTGTAGCGGAACGCCAATTATAAATCCACGAATTCCGCTGGTTCAGAAACGAATCCACAGTCAAGCGCTGAAAACCATAAGGCAATATCCCCAACCTCCCAGTAACCGGACGAGACACAGTTCTGAGAGTCAACTGAAACCTTTTAATCGGCAGGACAATTTATACAAGTCCCCATGCAAGGGGTTTCCTGAGTCCCTCCCCAGGGGCACTCCCAGAGGGGACTACATGGGGGACTTACATTACAGCATATTTCTCCCATCAGGCACCGCTGCACGAGAGGGATCATCTTCCCAGAATGCACCGTTAAGTGGATTATCCCCTCGTGCAGCAGAACCGACAATTCACACAAAAATCCATAACTTGGTGAATATACAGTGGATTCACACGAATGGACGTTCGGTAGATAGCTGGGGTCTGAGCGCATCATTCGTGAGATTACCGCTCAGATCCCAGCTAAAATAACCGAACGCCGCACGAAAAACACAATTCGTATAAAACATATAAAAAGAACCGATTGCTTGTAGGGAACAAAATACCGAATGTCCCGAAACTCCCGAACGCCCTGGAGGCTCAGCGGGGTTCGTGCCGTCGAGTAGCCGTTTTTAGTACCAGGCGCTCGACGACCTAACCCCGCTGAGGGAACAAAGGATCCAAGATGGCCGACCGCCGCATGGTCGGTAGTCGAACGACGGCCACCCAGGAGAGCCTCTAACTAGCGCCACACGCCTCTAAGTGTGTGGGCTATTATGGGTCTTGCGTTCGGTTCACGAACGGCCCTCCAAAGTGCCGTTCGTGAAACGAAAGGGAATCCCCATACAAACCGCCATTTGCATTCGGCGGAACAGATAATTACAGGTAATGCAGGGAATACATGAAGCATACACATACAGGTTAAAACGCATATCTCTCCAGACCTATAGGCAACCCTTAAAGGCATAGTGTCCAGTTATAGTCCAAGTGGCTAGGTTTGCCACAATGCTCCCCCAGAACCAAGCCGGCATACACAGTCTGATCCCAACGGATCGGCTTGGGGATGTCCGTAGGAGCGCTCACAGATCACTTCTCCAGGTCTGTTTGTCTAGATAACCCGTCGGCATTCTGTTTCCCTGGGCGATAATGGATCGTAAAGTCAAAGGGCTGCAGCGCCAAAATCCAGCGCAGCAGCCTGGCATTGTCTCCAGCCACACGGTTTAGCCATACCAACGGGTTGTGATCTGTGAGCAAAGAAAAGGGTTGCCCATAGAGATAGGGCTGTAACTTTTTCAGGGCCCACACCACGGCTAGGCATTCTTTTTCTATGGCGGCGTAGCTCACTTCTCGAGGTAACAGTTTTCGACTCAAATATGCTACGGGGTGCTCTCCGCCATCGGCTCCGACCTGGCTTAATACTGCTCCCAATCCAAACATGGAGGCGTCTGTGTGGACAAGAAAACGTTTAGTTGGATCGGGAGCAGCCAGTACAGGGGCATTAGTCAGAGCCGTCTTCAGTTGGTTGAATGCCTGTTCACACTCTGGGGCCCAGATGACCTGCCTGGGCAGGTTTTTCTTCGTCAAGTCAGTCAGGGGTTTGGCCAGGGCACTGTAATTGGGCACAAATTTCCTGTAATATCCTGCGGTACCTAGGAAAGCAAGGACTTGGGTTTTGGTCCTAGGGGTAGGCCACTGGGCTACAGCTTCAATCTTTGCGGGTTCAGGCTTCTGTTGCCCGCTACCAACCCGGTGTCCTAAGTACTGGACCTCTGCCATCCCTATGTGGCATTTGCTGGGTTTCAGGGTAAGCCCTGCCTCCCGGATCCGATCTATTACAGCCCCTATGTGTTGTAGGTGATCCGACCAGGTCTGACTGTAGATGGCAATATCGTCCAGGTATGCACACGCATAATCCTGGAACCCGTCCAGTAGCCGATCCACCATCCGCTGGAATGTCGCGGGGGCGTTCTTCATCCCGAATGGCATGACTCGAAATTGGTACAAGCCAAACGGGGTGACAAACGCCGACTTGGGGATGGCGTCCTCGGCTAGTGGAATTTGCCAGTATCCCTTACACAGATCTATTGTAGTGAGATACTGACCCCTGGCCATCCTATCTAGCAGTTCGTCTATCCGAGGCATCGGGTAGGCGTCCGACACGGTTTTGTCGTTCAACCTCCGGTAGTCCACGCAGAACCGGGTGGTACCATCTTTCTTGGGAACCAGGACTACCGGCGATGCCCAGGGGCTATCGGAGTGTTCGATAACCCCCAACTGCAACATCTCCTCAATCTCTTTTCTCATATGTTCCCGCACGGATTCAGGAATCCGATATGGGGTTTGTCGCATGGGAAGCTGTCCCGGGGTCTCTACTCGGTGAGTGGCTAGGGGAGTGTACCCAGGTAAGTTAGAAAAGGTGGCACCTTTTGTCGCTATCAGTTCTTGTACCTGGATACGCTCTTGAGGACTTAGCCGCTCCCCCAGCTGAATCCCCTGGGAGGGTTCCTTCTGTTCCTCCTGCTCTAATAGATCTGGGAGAGGCAAGTTCTCCTGATCTTCTGAGGCGAGCGTGCAGATAGCTGCCACGTCCTCAGTTCGCTCGTGGTAGGGTTTGAGCATGTTCACATGGAGCATGCGTCTCTTCCCTACTCCGGAGCATGGGCCGATCACATAGGTGGTGTCGCATCTCTGCTCTACCACCTGGTATGGGCCCTGCCAGACGGCCTGCAGTTTATCGGTGCGGACAGGTTTGAGGATTAACACCTTCTGTCCCACTTGAAAACTACGGTCTCTGGCCCCCCTGTCATACCAACGACGCTGTCGTTGCTGGGCGGCCTGGAGGTTTGTGCGTACTGCCTGGGTCAATTCCTCCAGGCGATCCCGGAACGCCAGCACGTATGGTACAATAGGGGTCCCATCTGCGCTACTCTCCCCCTCCCAATGTTCTCTAATGAGATCCAACGGTCCCCGGACCCTTCTCCCAAACAACAGTTCAAATGGGGAGAACCCGGTAGACTCTTGGGGTACCTCTCGGTAAGCGAACAACAGATGGGGAAGGAATCGTTCCCAGTCCTTATGGGTCTCTCCGAATGTCCGGAGCATCTGTTTTAGGGTACCGTTGAACCTCTCACATAATCCATTGGATTGCGGGTGGTAGGCGGAGTTAATGATTGGCTTAATGCCACATATCCTCCATAACTGCTGAGTAACCTCAGCCGTGAATTGGGTCCCCCTATCGGAGACCATTTCCTGTGGGAACCCTACTTGGGAAAATATTTTCATCAAAGCTTCGGCTACGGTCTCAGCGTGGATATTGGTTAGGGCAATCGCTTCGGGGTACCGGGTGGCGTAATCCACCACGGTCAGGATATACCATTTCCCAGAGGGGCTGGGCTTTGGTAGTGGCCCCACTATATCTACAGCTACACGGCTGAACGGTTCCTCAATTATGGGTAGGGGACATAGCTTGGCATTGTGGCGATCCCCCCTCTTGCCTACCCTCTGACACACATCACAGGAGGTACAATATTGCCTCACGTCTTTAGAAATCCCGGGCCAGAAGAAAGCGTGCGTTAAGCGATACCGGGTCCGGGTCATCCCTAAATGGCCAGACAGGGGAATGTCGTGAGCTATTCTAAGTAACTCCTGCCTATACTTCTGGGGTACTACCAGTTGCTTGGTTTGGAGCGTCACAGAGTTGCCTATTTCCCTTTCCGCCACCCGGTACAGCAACTTATTTTCCCAAACGTACCGTTCTCCCTCCCGCCCCACCTGGTCCGTGTCTACCCTATCTCGGTACACCTGCAGTGTGGGGTCTGTCTGAACCTCGGCTTCAAAAGTGGTTGGGGTGTCCCAAGTCATGTCTGTCAAGGGGGGGTCATGGTTTCTTACCTGAGCCTCAGAGTGTGCTGGAGATGCCGTGGTGCGAGCCTGTTGCCGGGTGGTTACCGGGTGCGCCTCTTGTGAAGGGGCCTGGGGTAGAAAAGCAGAAGTCATCTGGCCCAAGTCATTCCCCAAAACAACATCTGCCGGTAACTTCTTCATTATGGCCACTTCCACAACCCCCTCCCCAGCACCCCAGTTCAAATGTACCTTGGCCGTGGGTAACCGGTACATGGCTCCCCCTGCTACCCGGACAGCCACTGATCCGCCAGTGTGGGCCGCATCTGGAATTAAATGTGGGGCCACTAGGGTCAAGGTGGCTCCCGAGTCCCTCAGCCCCTGCACTTCTTTCCCTCCCACAAACACAACTTGGCAGTGATGCTGCCGGTTGTCCGTGGCTTGCACAGACATCACTTCATACAGAACCCCCAACGGTTCCTCGGTTTGTAGACTTGCCAGCTCCGAGTGGTCAGGTTCTGTGTGGTAGAAATGGGCCGCCGCCCTTGGAGCGGCGTTTTGTCGTACCTGGTTCCACGCCTGCCTACTCCGATTCTGGGTGCACTCCCGGGACATATGCCCCCACTGCCGGCAGGTATGGCATTGTATGTTGGCCCTGCCATTGTAGCGGGATGGTGGTGGGGGGTTTCCTGGTGCTGGCCTGAATGGAGTAGAGTTGGCAGGTGTGGAGATGGCCGGGTGGTGTTGTATTGGCGGTCTCAGGGGACCCCTGTTGGTGAGCCCGTGGTGCCTCCGGGCATCAAAGTGTTCGTCTGCCAATCGGGCGGCTGCTGTGAGGGTGAGGGGTTTTCTGTCTCTTACCCACTCCTGTGCCTCTGGTGACAGGCCGTTGAAGAACTGCTCCAGCAAGATGAGTTGGCGCAGTTCCTCCATGGTGGTGGCTTGGCTTGCCTGAATCCACCCTTGTGAAGCTTGGTCCAGCTTATGCGCCCATTCTGCGTGAGAATCTCTTTCGGGCTTTTTCAATCCCCGAAATTTCCGCCGGTATGCCTCTGGGGTTATGGCATACCTTTCTAGAATTGCCCTTTTGACTTTAAAATAGTCCTTGCTGTCCTCTCTGGGCACAGCGCGGTAAGCCTCCGCTGCTCGTCCCGCCAACTTGCTTGCCAGTAGGGGTACCCACATTGCCGGCTCCAGGTCGTGTAGGTCGCATAACCTCTCGAAATCCTGCAGGTATCCGTCTATCTCATCCTTCTCCTCGCAGAACGCTTTAAATGCCTGGTAAGGTATTTTCTGCTTTATTGGAGTGCAGAATGAGTTGGCGATGGATTCTGCCCTGGAGGGCGCCCCCTGCGGTTGCTGTGCCATAATGTAGTCCTGGACGTCGGCCATCAGTACGGTCAAGATGTCCAGGGGTACTGGCTGGGGTACAAATTTTAACCTGGTTCTCAGTTCCCTCTGGTACGGTGTTTCCTCCCTGGCTGGAGGGGGTGGGCTGCTGTGTGCTTGGTCGCCTTCCATCAGCTCTGCAATAAGTACTGCTTTGGATTTGTTGCTAGCGCTTTTTCCTCTAGCCTCCAGCAGTTCCTTTAGCGTCTGCCTC
>OW240921.1:1285200-1363284 GCA_933207985.1 Pelobates cultripes | reverse complement strand
GATCACTTCTCAAGGTCTGTCTGTCTGGATAACCCGTCGGCATTACCGTTTTGTTTCCCTGGGCGGTAATGGATCGTAAAGTCAAAAGGCTGCAGCGCCAAACTCCAGCGCAGCAGCCTGGCATTGTTTCCGGCCACACGGTTTAGCCATACCAACGGGTTGTGATCGGTGAGCAAGGAAAAGGGTTGCCCATAGAAATATGGCTGTAACTTTTTCAGGGCCCACACCACGGCCAGGCATTCTTTTTCTATGGCGGCGTAGCTCACTTCTCGAGGTAACAGTTTTCGACTCAAATATGCTACGGGGTGTTCTCCGCCATCGGCTCCGACTTGGCTTAATACTGCTCCCAATCCAAACATGGAGGCGTCTGTGTGGACAAGAAAACGTTTAGTTGGATCGGGAGCAGCCAGTACAGGGGCATTAGTCAGAGCCGTCTTCAGTTGGTTGAATGCCTGTTCACACTCTGGGGCCCAGATGACCTGCCTGGGCAGGTTTTTCTTCGTCAAGTCAGTCCGGGGTTTGGCCAGGGCACTGTAATTGGGCACAAATTTCCTGTAATACCCTGCGGTACCTAGGAAAGCAAGGACTTGGGTTTTGGTCCTAGGGGTAGGCCACTGGGCTACAGCTTCAATCTTTGCGGGTTCAGGCTTCTGTTGCCCGCTAC
This sequence comes from Pelobates cultripes, assembly GCA_933207985.1. NCBI lineage: Eukaryota > Metazoa > Chordata > Amphibia > Anura > Pelobatidae > Pelobates > Pelobates cultripes. The sequence goes on along the minus strand of OW240921.1, from coordinate 1,362,620 downwards.
CAACCCAGTGTCCTAAGTACTGGACCTCTGCCATCCCTATGTGGCATTTGCTGGGTTTCAGGGTAAGTCCTGCCTCCCGGATCCGATCTATTACAGCCCCTATGTGTTGTAGGTGATCCGACCAGGTCTGACTGTAGATGGCAATATCGTCCAGGTATGCACACGCATAATCCTGGAACCCGTCCAGTAGCCGATCCACCATCCGCTGAAATGTCGCGGGGGCGTTCTTCATCCCGAATGGCATGACTCGAAATTGGTACAAGCCAAACGGGGTGACAAACGCCGACTTGGGGATGGCGTCCTCGGCTAGTGGAATTTGCCAGTATCCCTTACACAGATCTATTGTAGTGAGATACTGACCCCTGGCCATCCTATCTAGCAGTTCGTCTATCCGAGGCATCGGGTAAGCGTCCGACACGGTTTTGTCGTTCAACCTGTGATGAACGGTGGACCGGTAGTCCACGCAGAACCGGGTGGTACCATCTTTCTTGGGAACCAGGACTACCGGCGATGCCCAGGGGCTATCGGAATGTTCGATAACCCCCAACTGCAACATCTCCTCAATCTCTTTCCTCATATGTTCCCGCACGGATTCAGGAATCCGATATGGGGTTTGTCGCATGGGAAGCTGTCCCGGGTTTCTACTCGGTGGGTGGCTAGTGGAGTGTACCCAGGTAAGTTAGAAAAGGTGGCACCCTTTGTCGCTATCAGTTCTTGTACCTGGATACGCTCTTGAGGACTTAGCCGCTCCCCCAACTGAACCCCCTGGGAGGGTTCCTTCTGCTCCTCCTGCTCTAATAGATCCGGGAGAGGCAAGTTCTCCTGATCTTCTGAGGCGGGCGTGCAGATAGCTGCCACATCCTCAGTTCGCTCGTGGTAGGGTTTGAGCATGTTCACATGGAGCATGCGTCTCTTCCTTACTCCGGAGCATGGACCGATCACATAGGTGGTGTCGCATCTCTGCTCTACCACCTGGTATGGGCCCTGCCAGACGGCCGGCAGTTTATCGTTGCGGACAGGTTTGAGGATTAACACCTTCTGTCCCACTTGAAAACTACGGTCTCTGGCTCCCCTGTCATACCAACGACGCTGTCGTTGCTGGGCGGCCTGGAGGTTTGTGCGTACGGCCTGGGTCAATTCCTCCAGGCGATCCCGGAACGCCAGCACGTATGGTACAATAGGGGTCCCATCTGCGCTACTCTCCCCCTCCCAATGTTCTCTAATGAGATTCAACGGTCCCCGGACCCTTCTCCCAAACAACAATTGAAATGGGGAGAACCCGGTAGACTCTTGGGGTACCTCTCGGTAAGCGAACAACAGATGGGGAAGGAATCGTTCCCAGTCCTTATGGGTCTCTCCGAATGTCCGGAGCATCTGTTTTAGGGTACCGTTGAACCTCTCACATAATCCATTGGATTGCGGGTGGTAGGCGGAGTTAATGATTGGCTTAATGCCACATATCTTCCATAACTGCTGAGTGACCTCAGCTGTGAATTGGGTCCCCCTATCGGAGACCATTTCCTGTGGGAACCCTACTCGGGAAAATATTTTCATCAAAGCTTCGGCTGCGGTCTCAGCGTGGATATTGGTTAGGGCAATCGCTTCGGGGTACCGGGTGGCGTAATCCACCACGGTCAGGATATACCATTTCCCAGAGGGGCTGGGCTTTGGTAGTGGCCCCACTATATCTACAGCTACACGGCTGAACGGTTCCTCAATTATGGGTAGGGGACATAGCTTGGCATTGTGGCGATCCCCCCTCTTGCCTACCCTCTGACACACATCACAGGAGGTACAATATTGCCTCACGTCTTTAGAAATCCCGGGCCAGAAGAAAGCGTGCGTTAAGCGATACCGGGTCCGGGTCATCCCTAAATGGCCAGACAGGGGAATGTCGTGAGCTATTCTAAGTAACTCCTGCCTATACTTCTGGGGTACTACCAGTTGCTTGGTTTGGAGCGTCACAGAGTTGCCTATTTCCCTTTCCGCCACCCGGTACAGCAACTTATTTTCCCAAACGTACCGTTCTCCCTCCCGCCCCACCTGGTCCGTGTCTACCCTATCTCGGTACACCTGCAGTGTGGGGTCTGTCTGAACCTCGGCTTCAAAAGTGGTTGGGGTGTCCCAAGTCATGTCTGTCAAGGGGGGGTCATGGTTTCTTACCTGAGCCTCAGAGTGTGCTGGAGATGCCGTGGTGCGAGCCTGTTGCCGGGTGGTTACCGGGTGCGCCTCTTGTGAAGGGGCCTGGGGTAGAAAAGCAGAAGTCATCTGGCCCAAGTCATTCCCCAAAACAACATCTGCCGGTAACTTCTTCATTATGGCCACTTCCACAACCCCCTCCCCAGCACCCCAGTTCAAATGTACCTTGGCCGTGGGTAACCGGTACATGGCTCCCCCTGCTACCCGGACAGCCACTGATCCGCCAGTGTGGGCCGCATCTGGAATTAAATGTGGGGCCACTAGGGTCAAGGTGGCTCCCGAGTCCCTCAGCCCCTGCACTTCTTTCCCTCCCACAAACACAACTTGGCAGTGATGCTGCCGGTTGTCCGTGGCTTGCACAGACATCACTTCATACAGAACCCCCAACGGTTCCTCGGTTTGTAGACTTGCCAGCTCCGAGTGGTCAGGTTCTGTGTGGTAGAAATGGGCCGCCGCCCTTGGAGCGGCGTTTTGTCGTACCTGGTTCCACGCCTGCCTACTCCGATTCTGGGTGCACTCCCGGGACATATGCCCCCACTGCCGGCAGGTATGGCATTGTATGTTGGCCCTGCCATTGTAGCGGGATGGTGGTGGGGGGTTTCCTGGTGCTGGCCTGAATGGAGTAGAGTTGGCAGGTGTGGAGATGGCCGGGTGGTGTTGTATTGGCGGTCTCAGGGGACCCCTGTTGGTGAGCCCGTGGTGCCTCCGGGCATCAAAGTGTTCGTCTGCCAATCGGGCGGCTGCTGTGAGGGTGAGGGGTTTTCTGTCTCTTACCCACTCCTGTGCCTCTGGTGACAGGCCGTTGAAGAACTGCTCCAGCAAGATGAGTTGGCGCAGTTCCTCCATGGTGGTGGCTTGGCTTGCCTGAATCCACCCTTGTGAAGCTTGGTCCAGCTTATGCGCCCATTCTGCGTGAGAATCTCTTTCGGGCTTTTTCAATCCCCGAAATTTCCGCCGGTATGCCTCTGGGGTTATGGCATACCTTTCTAGAATTGCCCTTTTGACTTTAAAATAGTCCTTGCTGTCCTCTCTGGGCACAGCGCGGTAAGCCTCTGCTGCTCGTCCCGCCAACTTGCCTGCCAGTAGGGGTACCCACATTGCCGGCTCCAGGTCGTGTAGGTCGCATAACCTCTCGAAATCCTGCAGGTATCCGTCTATCTCATCCTTCTCCTCGCAGAACGCTTTAAATGCCTGGTAAGGTATTTTCTGCTTTATTGGAGTGCAGAATGAGTTGGCGATGGATTCTGCCCTGGAGGGCGCCCCCTGCGGTTGCTGTGCCATAATGTAGTCCTGGACGTCGGCCATCAGTACGGTCAAGATGTCCAGGGGTACTGGCTGGGGTACAAATTTTAACCTGGTTCTCAGTTCCCTCTGGTACGGTGTTTCCTCCCTGGCTGGAGGGGGTGGGCTGCTGTGTGCTTGGTCGCCTTCCATCAGCTCTGCAATAAGTACTGCTTTGGATTTGTTGCTAGCGCTTTTTCCTCTAGCCTCCAGCAGTTCCTTTAGCGTCTGTCTCTTTAACGCCGTGTAATCCGTCCCCATTCACTGCTCGCTTTCGTCTGCTTGTTTCATACGAATTGCCTTTCCCTTTTCCGTTCGGTTGTTCCTTTCATTCGAATGCGCTGTATTCGGCTGTAGAGTTGGATCCCGTCGCTTGCCACCAATTGTAGCGGAACGCCAATTATAAATCCACGAATTCCGCTGGTTCAGAAACGAATCCACAGTCAAGCGCTGAAAACCATAAGGCAATATCCCCAACCTCCCAGTAACCGGACGAGACACAGTTCTGAGAGTCAACTGAAATCCTTTTAATCGGCAGGACAATTTATACAAGTCCCCATGCAAGGGGTTTCCTGAGTCCCTCCCCAGGGGCACTCCCAGAGGGGACTACATGGGGGACTTACATTACAGCATATTTCTCCCATCAGGCACCGCTGCACGAGAGGGATCATCTTCCCAGAATGCACCGTTAAGTGGATTATCCCCTCGTGCAGCAGAACCGACAATTCACACAAAAATCCATAACTTGGTGAATATACAGTGGATTCACACGAATGGACGTTCGGTAGATAGCTGGGGTCTGAGCGCATCATTCGTGAGATTACCGCTCAGATCCCAGCTAAAATAACCGAACGCCGCACGAAAAACACAATTCGTATAAAACATATAAAAAGAACCGATTGCTTGTAGGGAACAAAATACCGAATGTCCCGAAACTCCCGAACGCCCTGGAGGCTCAGCGGGGTTCGTGCCGTCGAGTAGCCGTTTTTAGTACCAGGCGCTCGACGACATAACCCCGCTGAGGGAACAAAGGATCCAAGATGGCCGACCGCCGCATGGTCGGTAGTCGAACGACGGCCACCCAGGAGAGCCTCTAACTAGCGCCACACGCCTCTAAGTGTGTGGGCTATTATGGGTCTTGCGTTCGGTTCACGAACGGCCCTCCAAAGTGCCGTTCGTGAAACGAAAGGGAATCCCCATACAAACCGCCATTTGCATTCGGCGGAACAGATAATTACAGGTAATACAGGGAATACATGACGCATACACATACAGGTTAAAACGCATATCTCTCCAGACCTATAGGCAACCCTTAAAGGCATAGTGTCCAGTTATAGTCCAAGTGGCTAGGTTTGCCACACTTGTGTATTAGGGAGAATAGGTAGGTTGGAGCAGCATTATGTAGGGATTTGTAAACAAGCACCAGAATTTTAAATTGAGCCCTATATCTAACTGTAAGCCAATGCAGGGACTGACAGAGCGGGGAGGCGTGAGAGGTGCGGGCGGACAGGAAAATGAGCCTTGCTGCCGCATTTATTATGAATGAGTCCCCAACTGACCAGCTTGTAACCCCAACTTCGTCAGGCTCAACCGAAAAACCTTGGCAAACTGAAAGCGAGACAAGGAAGATCCATCCGCATGCACAGGCAGTGACCCCCCAACCGTGGGCCTCCTAGCCATATACCATGGTAACGGTGCATAATGCTGAGTCCGGCAGGGCACCCAGTGTCACGTCTTTTCCCACGCCCCTGACAACGGTCTTGGACAGGGCCAAGTGAAGCACAAGTCATGCACACCTCAGACACCCAAAGACCCCCACCAGCCACCCGATTAGCGCTTACCAGTTCCCTTTTTCGAAACGTGCTAAAGAAGGCCAGGAGAAACACTGCACTAAACAGAAGCCCTTCAAATTCATCAAAACATACCACTGGCAACACTTGCAAGAGACCCCTTAACACCCTCACGGACACCTGCCACTGTGTATCAGGAATCCTGCGTCCCCTCCAATACCCCTTAAGCGTCTGGTTAATCACAAAAGTCTTCATAAGATCTCCCCACCAATATAATTAAAACCAAAACACCAGCGTTGCCATATTCCTGTCTATCACGACCGGGGATTCACTCCCTGCTAACAACCTAAATGCGTCGAGTCGTGACTCCCCCACAAGCATCTGCTCCAACCCAGCCCACAAGCTTTCCCATGCTGCCCAGAACTTACTGGATGCAGCCCAGGTGCCCAGTGCCACAGAAACTCTCACGTATCCCCCAAGCAAGACACTCTGAGCTGCCACGTCACATCCACATCCACACCTCCTGCGCTCCAGGTGCCACCGTCCGAAACCGGGACCACTGTAAAGGAGATAGAGCATCAGCCACCACGTTCAAATACCCCGACCCATGCCTAGCACAGAAAACCACAGACATACCACCGGCTTTGATGAAGCAGACAGATTATTATCCGCGTGTACAACGGCCATGTTATCTGAAAAGAAGACCACCTTACAGTCCCGAAGCTTGTCACCCCATAGAGCCAGTGCCACCACCAAGGGGAATAACTCCAGGAATGCCAGGTTATGAATGAGGGGGCTCTCATCCCACTCTGCCGGCCACCACTCCGCGCACCAGAGACCACCAAAATAAGCCCAGAAGCCCATTCTACCTGACGCATGAGTGAAGAGCTCAAGCTCCGCAACCGAGACCCCTGCCTTCCGAAAGAACACTGTACTGTTACAATAATTACTTTTTAAAATCATTTTATCCCATTTGAAAAAGCCCTTTTGGTGAAACACGTAATGGTTTTATTGTCTGTGTATTTTAGCTAATTAAAATGTTTTTTTGGTTACTATCCTGTGCCAATTATCTTTTTAAACACAATTTGTTGTTTTTTATATTTTTATCGTGTGACTACAAGTTTATCCGAGGTGGGGATCATACCACCAACACTGTTATCACAGTGCAATTGGCTTGCACTATACTTGTAAGTACATTTTTATTTTACGTTCATTTTATACCCTGTATTATCTGAGAGCACTATCAGTTGTTTTTAATATACCCATCTCCTGAGTGTTGGACATCACCCCTTGCAGAAGACTACCATAAGCAGGGATTATACCGCTGTATGCCCTTCACACCTGAGCTGGCTATAGCTCTTTGAAATGTGAGTTGTATATATATATATATATCTTTCTCTTCATTTATATTGGTCCATACATTCTATACGATTGGTCTCCATCATTTTGTGTCTTTCATACAACGGGAACAATTGGACTGCTATAAACACTGAGGATACCACATCTCCAAAAGCACCTTAAAATACATTTATCTCTAGAGTGAAATTCTGAACCATTTGGACTATTTATATGTACAAGTAATATCCTAATTACAACTCATTTTATTTCTCTCTCTCTCTCTCTCTCTCTATATATATATATATGCTTTATTTATATGCTTTTTTTATCCCTATGTTGTGATAAGATATAGTGCGCTGTACTTCCTACTTATAAATTTTTTATATATTTATCATATTTGACGCAGCGCTGCACTACTGTTATAAAGTGAGCAGGGAGATTACACGCTGCGTCCCGAGAATGAAAAACACCAGCTGACAGTGTATCAAGAATTTGTCAGTTGGTGCTTCTTCCAATGACCTCCATACTGGTGATCATTAAAAACGGTAACTTGGAAATTTCACATTCATTAACATCCCATAGAGGAAAATCAAACCACAAATGCACTCTGTTTTTAATTTATTTATATATTGTCAGGTTTACTGATTGATCCAGCACATAGAATTGTATCACACCTAGGACTAAAAGGTAACGTTTTATCGGGCCTTAGAACGGCCGGACTTAATGCACCAAAGAATAGGCAGAATACTTGCCGAGGTCGGAGGGGCACAGAATGGGACACAACAATAAGGGAAAGCCAGAACTCAGGATATCAGAATACAGGGAAGTCAAACAAAGCCAAAGTCAATAACCAGAAATAAACATTCAGGAACACGCTCTCGGACAACCACTAGGGAAACCACAACAGGGCAATGAGGAAAAGTAAATTTGAGTTTAAATAAGTGCTCTACAGTTCTGATTGGCCAAAAACGGCCTTTGACCCCAAAACTCCCGCGTGACGTCACGCGCATGCCCACGTCGTCATTAACGTGAGCTGACGTGGGGCTATAATTTGGTGTGGATACGCAGCGGCCGGAGTCCATCAACATGTTGCAAGAGTCAGCTATACAGACGCCTGGCCGCTGGGCGCAAATACCGCAAGGTGAGGGTGAATATGTTACATTTATCACTTATTGTTACATTTCAAAATTATCCAGATATAAAAATGTTTGTTCTGAGATATAAATCTATTATCCAGATATAAAAATGTTTGTTCTGAGATATAAATCTATTATCCAGATATTAAAATGTTTGTTCTGAGATATAAATCTATTATCTAGATATTAAAATGTTTGTTCTGAGATATAAATCTACTATCCAGATATTAAAATGCTTGTTCTGAGATTTTAATTTCCCTTTAAAGATCTATTTTTTATGAGTGTCAGGACTGATTATAATCATTTGCTTTTCTATCTGCTAAAATGGTTTTATATATAACGTTTCCCTGTGCTCTGCACCTGAGCTGATAGGTAGCGCCCAGCCGTTTGGAACGTTCCCATGTGCAATGACACGTGAATGAGATTCAGCATGAGACTGATCTAATCCTGCGTTTACACAAAAGGAGAGACAAAAGGCAATTTGCTGTTTTTTTTGTTTTGTTTTTATCCAAGCTATATTATATTTTTCTTTGAATTTCCACTGAAAAATCTGTTTATTTATATATATGTGTTAGGGCAGTAGGCCTGTAATTGTGGGAGGGATTATGCGGCCTTGTAACTGCTCGCAGTGCGTTACTTGGGATCGCGAACGTGTCGGACAGAGCCCACATACCTCACCCTTTAACTCAGTTATCTTACTCCGCAGTATGCCCTTCTTATTTACAGATCTAACTCCACCGTTAGTTCCGGCACACTTCATCCGACTTTGGCTCAGACAGCAGGAACAGCACGGCCTTGGTCCTATATCACAAATATATAAATAATTCTTTATTCTGTAAAATGTCTGAATATCTTCACCTGTTTTGAATGAACTAATCAGGTTTTTCGTGTTTACGGGTAATTTTAATTTAAATTGAGAAACTAACATTCTATTTACTTCCATCAGGTCAGCTGCCTCTAGGACAGACCCAAATTGATCTGACTTGTTTAAGGAATGCAATAAAGTAATCATTTCCTATGATTCCTAAATAAATCCTGTTTTGTAATATTTGCAATATTTACCTTTATTCCAAGGAAGTCATTATTCTCGTAGGATTACGCAAGAGGGGTGTCAGGTCTGCCAAGGTTTTTTTCTATTAATTTGGGGTACTCCTGTGGAATTAAAATAATAATATTAAATAATTGATTATTTTTGTATTTATTTGTTTCTCACTTATGTAAATATTATTTTTTTTCCTTTGTGACTCTGTAGAGGTTGTTCAATAAAGTGAGAATCATCAGCAATTCAAATTGAATTTTAAATTTAAGGTAAAAAACATACGAATTAGAAAAATGATCAAAGGCAGCTTCCACTTTCCAGTTTTTGACTTGCTTTAGTACATAACCCTGAAAGTATGATGCGTGTTTGGCTAAAGCAATCAAAAAGTAATGACCTTATAAAATCGCTGTGCGTTTCTGTGACTTTCTCTTTCATGGCTAGCGGTGAGCAATGCACTAATATGCAAATCATATTGGAATCCTTAATGTAGGACAGACCACTGTCAGAACAATAGCATGAATTAGCCAGCTCTCTGACTGAACACATCGGAGTCACTTGGAAGATGACTGAACGATCCGACAGACTCGCTGCTCTCAGGTTCCGGATTTTGTTACCGTTTATTTAATTACAAAGTTGAAAAATGAGCTGATAGGGTTAAGTAACCTGAGAATCCCAAGGACTTTGTTAAACTGCTTGAAAATGGTTTAACAAATGCTGGAGGATTTGCACCCATAAAATCCTTCTCTGCTTACAATAATCTGTTATAGTGGTTTTAGTGTCACAGCGTTCCATGTTAAACCGTTGTGAAGAATGCTTCTCCTAATTGGATACGATCCATAGCTTTTACCTGGATAATATCAGGGTGAATCATTTTATCATCTCTGCACACTCACAGGGTCTCTCTGTGAATTTCTGATCTCCGACGTCTTCATTTTCACATTTGTCATATCTTCATATATTAGTCACCATGAGGTAGATTTCTCTCTTGTCTTTTGAAATGAAAATCTTCTCACGGTTCAGTACTTCTCAAATTCATGGGTTTTAAGGGAACACTCTAAGCACTAAGACAATGTTAGCGTAATGAAGTGGTTATGGTGTAGTCTCACTGCTCCGTTTTCTGCTGTAAGCTGCATAAACAAGGTGATTTAACTCTTAAATGGTAGAGAATGGGGCAATAAGACTGCAGGATTTGATCCATACATCAAAACAAAGCCATCGTTGGCTGGTGCGAGTAGTGTCCCTTTAAATATTTCTCAGACAGCGATGTGTCAGGTGTGCATGTCTTGGCTATTTCTCACAAATCAATCATAAAAGGTTGCTTCACTCCCCTGTGTTTTTAGTCTGCAGTCGGGTAACATTGCTTCTTAGTTCCATCTTCTGACAGACTGAGCCTCCCTTCACATTTCTATTATTTACTTATTCATTACTCCTGGAACTCAAAAATGATTTTCCTTGGCATTGTGTTCTGTCTATATTTTGGCTACTAATTTAACAAGATGGCTGTCTTAAATCTAGCACTATGAATATTAATGTCATTAAATCTAGAATGAAATAAATGTATAGTTGATAAGAACTGCTTGTCTTCACCTGAAATAGCTCCCGTTGGAGACAAGAAGGCTGTTATTTATTGAAGCTAATCATAAATTCCTTCCAGTCATCTGTGATCTAAACAATGAGCGTTTGTGATCCTGCCAGCAAACTCTAAGGGGAAAAGGCTCCTTAGTAATTTGCTTGGAACATGTTTTTCGGATTGGAGATAGTAGGCTCTTGTCCTGGGGACTTTTCATTAATTGAAGAACATCCCATGTATCTGATGAGGGGCACACATGGTTTGTTTGTTCTCGATAATCAAGACAACTTGCTTACCTTGGCAATCTGGTCAGTTTTAATCAGTGGGTTTGATTCCTTTGCTCTTGTTGTCTTTCATACTCATCATTAATTCTTCATTAAATGAACCAATAAGCAATTACATTAACCGATAAACAAACACAAGCTGCTTCCTGACGAATAAATGAAGCCTCGTTTCCATTGCGTTTGTGTCCTCTCATTGTCTTGTTACGTTGACGTTGCGGAGAGTGGTCTAAGCTATGATGAGTGAATGAGCTTTCTACAACTTGGGGTCCGGAGGGATAAATGATAGAATTTGTATAATGAAAACCATTTTTACAAAGAAATTAGCAAGAAGTTTTTTAATTGGAAAAAAAAAGAAGATAAAACATGTTTTTTGATTGAGATGTGACCAATAAAGAAAATGAAGTATCAGGAAAAGAAATCTATAATATATTCTAAATGTAATAAAGATATAAAATGGAAATATGGACTTTGTTAATGTTCCTCCTCTTTTTTTTCCTATATTGGTTTCATGTTCTTACTTGCTAAGTGAACCAGATCAGTGTACTGTAAAATCCATATATAATATTTACATTTATTGGGTGGGGGAGAGAATAAGACGCACAAAGGAGCAGGGGTGGGAGGATGAGACACATGGAGGGCTTGGGGGAGAGAATGAGACACATGGAGGGCTTGGGGGAGAGAATGAGACACATGAATGAGCGGGGGTGGGAGGATGAAGACACATATGGAGGGGCAGGGGGAGAGAATGAGACACATGGAGGGGCAGGGGGAGATACTGAGACACATGAATGAGCGGGGGTGGGAGGATGAGACACATGGAGGGGTTGGGGGAGTGAATGAGACATATGGAGGGGCAGGGGGAGAGAATGAGACACATGGAGGGGCAGGGGGAGATACTGAGACACATGAATGAGCGGGGGTGGGAGGATGAGACACATGGAGGGGTTGGGGGAGTGAATGAGACATATGGAGGGGCAGGGGGAGAGAATGAGACACATGGAGGGGCAGGGGGAGATACTGAGACACATGAATGAGCGGGGGTGGGAGGATGAGACACATGGAGGGGTTGGGGAATTGAATGAGACATATGGAGGGCTTGGGGGAGAGAATGAGACACATGGAGGGGCAGGGGGAGATACTGAGACACATGAATGAGCGGGGGTGGGAGGATGAGACACATGGATGGCCTGGGGAAGAGAATGAGACACATGAATGAGCGGGGGTGGGAGGATGAGACACATGGAGGGGTTGGGGAATTGAATGAGACACATGAACAAGTGGGGATGGGAGGATGAGACACATGGAGGGGTTAGGGGTGAGAATGAGAAACATGGAGGGGTTGGGGGAGAGAATGAGACATATGGAGGGCTTGGGGGAGAGAATGAGACACACGGAGGGGCAGGGGGAGATACTGAGACACATGAATGAGCGGGGGTGGGAGGATGAGACACATGGATGGCCTGGGGAAGAGAATGAGACACATGAATGAGCGGGGGTGGGAGGATGAGACACATGGAGGGGTTGGGGAATTGAATGAGACACATGAACAAGTGGGGATGGGAGGATGAGACACGTGGAGGGGTTAGGGGTGAGAATGAGAAACATGGAGGGGTTGGGGGAGAGAATGAGACACATGAAGGAGCTGAGGTGGGAGGATGAGACACATGGAGTGGTTGGGGAAGAGAATGCGACACATGAAGGAGTTGGGATGGGGGTATGAGACACATGGAGGGGTTAGGGGAGAGAATGAGACACATGGAGGTATGGGCATCCGCAGGAATTTTTCCAGGGGGGGGGCATAATTATAATTACATCCATGCTTGGCCCCTTTTGGACAGTGTCATGAAGGGGAGGGGCATAGTCATTATCACATAAAGCCAGGGTGAATAGCGTTTTCACAACTATGGTGTCAGGAATACATGTATGTATTCCTGAAACTATAGTGTTCCTTTAAGCAAATTAAAGGAACATTCTGGTCACCATAAAAACTTAATCTAAATGAAAATGCTATTATGCCAGGAAGCCCCTGGGTGCTCTATTTCCTTTAAGGGGTTAAATCGCTCTCTAATGGTTTAACCCCAAAGGCTTCCTCCAGCTCCAGATCTCCAGGTCGCTCAGTGGTATTCGGTTTCTGAAACGGAGTGCCAGGAAGTACAGATTGACGTCAGGCATGAGTGCCACTGATTGGCTAGAGACAGCTGATGCTCATTTCTATTCCTTTCTGCGCATTTCTATTCCTTTCTGCTCCTTTTCCTACTTTACCTTTGTACTCCTTCTGCCCCTTCCAGCTCCTTTCTACTCCTTGCTGGCCCTTTGTGCTCCTTCTGATTATTTTTTCTCTTTTACCTTTGTGCTCCTTCTGTCCCTTCCAGTCCCTTTCTTCTCCTTGCAGACCCTTCCTGCTCCTAGCTGCCCCTTCCTGCTTTTTGCTGCACCTTCCTGTTTCTTGCTGACCCTTACTGCTCCTTGCCGCCCCTTCCTGCTTCTTGCTGCCCCTTCCTGCTTCTTACTGCCCTTCCTGCTTCTTGCTGCCCCTTCCAACTCCTTGCAGACCCTTCCTGATCCTTGCTACCTCTTCCTGTTCATTTCTATTCCTTTCTGCTCCTTCTCCCACTTTACCTTTGTGCTCCTTTTGATTCTTTTTGCTCCTTTACCTTTGTTCTCATTCTGTAACTTCCTGTCCCTTTCTTCTCCTTGCAGACCTTTCCTGCTTCTTGCTGCCCGTTCCTGCTTTTTTCTGACCCTTCCTGCTTCTTGCTGCCCCTTCCTGATCCTTGCTGCCCCTTCCTGTTCATTTCTATTCCTTTCAGCTCCTTCTCCTACTTTACCTTTGCGCTCCTTCTGCCCCTTCCAGCTCTTTCCTGCCCCTTTCTACTCCATGCTGCCCTTTGCAGCTCCTTTTGACCCTCCCGAGATTAGGCTCTGGATCCGCCCCTGGTTGGAGGAGAGAATGAGACAGATGAAGAAGCAGGGGTGGGAGGATGAAAGACATGGAGGGGTTGGGGGAGAGAATGAGACACATGGAGGGATTGGGGGAGAAAATGAGACACATGGAGGGGTTGAGGGAGAAAATGAGACACATGGTGGAGCTGGAGGGGAAATTAGACATATGAATGAACTAGGGGGAAATGAGACACATGGAGTGGCTGTGGGATGAAACACACAGAGCAGCTGGGATGTGAGACACATAGGAGGAATGACATGTGGAGTGGCTGGGTGGAATGAGACACATGGAGGAGTGGGGTGGATGACACACATGGAGGACCTGTGGGGGCCTGAAACACATGGAGGAGCTGGGGGGTAAGACGCATGGAGGGGCTGTGGGGGATGAGACACATGGATGGCTGGGGGGATTAGACACATGGATGGGCTGTGGAAGGATGAGACACATGGTGGGGCTGTGGGGGATGAGACACATGAAGGGGCTGTGGGGGATGAGACACATGGAGGGGCTGTGGGGGATGAGACATGGAGGATTGTGGGGGATGAGACACATGAAGGGGCTGGGGAGGATGGGACACATGGAGGATCTGGGGGGATGAGAAACATGGAGGGGCTGTGGGGGGATGAGACACATGGAGGGACTGTGGACAGATGAGACACACGGACACATGAATTTTCTGAAACAAAATTTATCTAATATTCATGTTAGGTCACAAACTGGGGTTTCCTTAATTAATAGAAGTCAATACATAACCTGACCTGTTAAGACAGGACACAGAGTACTATGGGTAACAAGGTTTACAAACTGTGCCAACCTTACAAGTAATCTAGGCTTGGTTCCATAAAACGGCCTCCTGGCTCTGTCTGTGTGACCCCAATCACTCTGTACTTCTCACTGCATCACATACGGTTCTTTATTCTTGGGGCCTGTGGGAAGGGAATGACAGTGAGATTTGAGCCTGCCATGTCTACAAGTTTTCTCCTATTAACAGATTCTAGTGGTTTTCTCGTAATCCTTATTTGAATTTATTGGGAGACTGTAAGGGCAATCGGCGCCTCTGTATAATCTGAATCATAACTCATACCACCAGCACATCAATGGAAAATAAATAAATACAAACTGCTGACAAGTAGGAGGTGATTTGTCAAACCGTCAGCAAAGGATCTGGAGTTTTAGCCATCTCTGAAAATATTAATGGACCTGTATCTCCAGGTAGAATGTTCATTAAACAAGTAAAGCCTACAAGTAAAGTTGGGAGGGGGGAGATGGTAAATGCTGGAGAGTACGATGTGGTGGGGGGCATTTTAGTTTGTTAACAAACATAAAAGAGAGCAATATAGCAACTGTTTTACAAAAATCACTGATAAATGACAGTCTCAGATGGGTACAGGGATGATACGGCACCAGGGGTACGGTGGGGGGGTATTTTCTCAGTTCCAAATCTGTAGCCAAATTACGTAAGTGAATGATATCTGAATACATTAAACATATCTAACTGCAGTGTGTGATACTGAATGCAAGGTGTGTGCAAGGTCGTCCGATATAAAATATGAACTAACTGAATTAGGAATGTTTTGCTAATTTTAGGGTCAAATTTGGGGATCAATTAATGTGATATACCCCTGCCCCCCATCCCCAGATCCTGAGTGCAGGAGATTACAGTTAGCTCTGTATGAATCAATTTTTAAAACGCAGAGGTGGGAGTAGGGCAGTCTCTTTCTCTCCCACTCTATATATAGAAGGGCGGAAGAGATGATTGGGGGTCCGCGGGACCCGAGTTACAATATGGTCTGACTATTCGGCGCAGAAATCACAAATCAGGCAGAAATCAGATAATGGGACCATTTATCAGTCGAAGGCCTACTGTAGGATCTGGTAGACTTAGAGTTGTGGATAAAAGGCATATTGCACAGTCTGTTGCTCTTCATAATTCATTTTCTGCACTTTCAGAGTGTAATGGTGTTGTGGAGAGAGGCACTGAGACTAGTGATGTTGTGGAGAGAGGCACTGAGGCTAGTGGTGTTGTGGAGACCGGCTTGGAGACTATGGTGAGGCCTAATAGAAAGCAGTTGTTGTTTGGGGGATTCCATCATAAGAGGTGTGGAGATGGACAATGGTGGTCTTGTGAGGTGTCTTCCCGGAGCTACTGCTCACAGAGACAGGAGACGTATCTGTAATATTGTTAAGCGAGCAAAGCAGGAAGGGGAATTGGATGTACTTGTCCATCTAGGGACAAATGACTTGGCTTGCAATGAGGTTTCAGAGGTTAAGGAAGTTTTTAGTGTTTTTGCCAATGATATACGGCAGGTTGCTTCCACACTGTCATTCTCTGAAGCTCTGCCTGTGCACTCAGAACAACAGGTGGATGCGTATTAGGGACTTTAATTTGTGGCTTGGTGAATGGTGTCGGGAGCAAGGATTTGGCTTTATTTCTCATGGTAGCTCTGTTTGGAATGGAGATAAGCTGTACAAAAAAGATAGTTTGCATCTTTCTCAAAAGGGAACAAATGTTCTCAGTGAGCAGTTCAGAGGTTTTGCTAGGATGTATTTAAACTAGGAGGGGGGGCAAAAGGGTGATAAAACATCAATCCAATTGTCCCCCAAAACAAGGACAGAAGGTGCCTGTTGCAAGTGTGTTAAAAAATGATAAGCTTAGAGTCATGTCTACAAATGCTCACAGTTTAGAGAATAAGATCCATGAACTTGTGGCAATAATGGCAACTGATAGTGTAGATTTAGTCGCTGTTACTGAGACATGGTACAATGAGAAAAATGACTGGGACATAGCAATACCAGGGTACTCTTTAGAAAAGACAGGGAAGGCAAGAAAGGGGAGGTGTGGCCCTGTATGTGAAGGATAGCAGCATAAAATCTAGCCTAATAAAAGTTAGTGAGGCGAACATAGAGTCCGTTTGGGTTACGTTAGAATTTTGGTAATCACACAGTAACTCGTGTAGGTGTGATTTATAGGCCCCCAGGACAAATAGAAGAGTTAGATAATCTACTAGTCGAGGAAATAGCTAAAATTACAATTGTTACGGTTGCCTCCAGACTGGCTGGAAGTTGGACCGTAGAAAGGATGCTCCTAGCGCTCACCAAAAGACCATCAGCACCGTAGACACCATAACTACTGCGTAGACACCATAAGTACTGCAGACTCCACGAACCGCCACTGCTGGCCTAGGATCTCGCCGTCTACTATCCACCCTGGACCTACGACCAGGCTCCAGGTTCCAGTAAGTGAACCTCTTCCTTCTGTAGAGCGAAGCAGGATCAGGAACAAGAGCTCTTAAAAGAGCTCAGTAGCTAAGGGAGTATGAAGAGCATAGCAATCCCTGTAGAGATTATAGCTGTCCCCTACAAACATGAGTCAAGGTTGCAAGTTAGAGGGTCAAGTCATTCCGTTTATTGGCACCAAACGAATCTCCTTTTATGCAGGTTTCCCTTAGATAGGACCACCCACAGGGTTTTACAAAACAACCAATCATACACGTATATTACAGAAACACTCCCAGCAATTACATACAAAATCCTCCCCCTCTGCCTGTGATATAATTATGGTACACAATGGTTAACATAACTAACACAGGCAGGAAAAATACAGTTTTTATCCATACACTGTAACTTTAAAACTACATATCCAATCTCCATAAATTACATATTTAGAATCAGCAACCTTCAAATATATACATAGCCAAAAATCAGCCAATTCCATCCAGGGGTTAAAAAGTTAGCTGGAGGTCCCTTTATGACTGACCGCAAGCACATTTTCCTGCCCAAAACAGTTCCATAGATTTGGGCTGTGCGGTCGGTCTATTTCAGGCTGAAAAAATTACTAAGTCCCATCGCCGAATGGGACAGTCTCTGCGGCTGCAAAATCATTGTTGGAGAAGGTAGGGCTTAGCGGTGTTCGCGGAAATGTGTAGCCGATTTTAGTTCCATGAATTTGGCTACACATACCGCTGACCTCGTGCGAATGAACAAAGATGGCCGCCGCCACGTGTTCGGCAAACGAACAAAGGCCACCCAGCGTTCGCCAATTAAGCTGCGGTTAACCGCAGCTTCTGGGAGGTTAATTGCCGACACACTCAGGTGGTCCGCCTGTGTGGTACTTGGTTCAGTAAGCCCCATTTACTGAACCAAGTGGGAAATAGCCAGGAACAAAGGGTTTTAACCCGGTCTGGGGACACTGGGGACACCGTCTTAAAGGGGCAGTGTCCCAAACAAGTCTGGGGACACCGTCTTAAAGGGGCAGTGTCCCAATCTTCCCGATGCCCCAAAAAGGTGCTTAAAGGGCCAGCACCAGTCCCATAAAATGTACATAAGCCCCAATATGCCCACCAACTGTCTTAAAGGGCCATACACACCCAATAAAAGTCCATAAGTTTTCACAATCTCCCAGGGGCCATAGTCATGCGGAAGAAGGCTGGCAAATAGGCTTCTCCACAACCGAGGGAAGTAGGGCAATTTGTCATTTAAAGGGACAGTTACAAATAGCAGTTTGTAACAACAATGAAGGGGGAAGTTATCATCATGGGTGACTGTAATCTTCCTGATGTAAATTGGAAAACAAAAACAGCTACTTCTGCCAGGAGCACACATATTCTAAACTCCCTACTGGGATTGTCTCTAAAACAAGTCATTGAGGAGCAAACTCGCAAAAAGGCCATATTAGATTTAGTGTTAACAAATGGAGGATTTGGTATCAGATATTACTGTAGGTGAAAGTTTAGGATCCAGTGATCATCAGTCAGTGTGGTTTAATATAAGAACAGTGACTGAGTCACACCACACAAAAACAAAAGTTTTAGACTTTAGAAAAACAGACTTTTCTAAAATTAGAATATGTATAAAGGAGTCATTATCAGACTGGAGCAATTTAAATGGAGTTCAAGAGAAATGGGATTATTTAAAAGTTGCACTGCTGAAGGCAACAGAAAATTGCATTAGGCTTGTCAGTAAAAGCAAAAAATTCAAGAAACCACTGTGGTACTCCCCGGATGTGGCCAAAATAGTAAAAAACTAAAAGTTAGCATTTAGTAATTATAAAAAAACTCAGAGTGAGGAAGGCAAAATGATCTATAAGATTAGGCAGAAAGAGGCTAAGCAAGTTATAAGAGCTTCCAAATCACACACAGAAGAGAAAACAGCACAGTCAGTAAAAAAAGGGGGCAAAACATTTTTTAGATAAATAAATGAGAAAAGAAAAGTAAAACAAGGATTAGTTAGATTAAAAACAAAAGAAGGAAGGTATGTAGAAGAGGATAAAGGTCAGGCTGACTGCCTCAATGAATATTTTTGTTCTGTATTTACAGAAGAAAATGAAGGAAAGGGACCTCAGTTGAGAAAAAAGGATAAATGAGTCATTTATTACACGTGAGTTTACAGAGGAAGAGGTTCTATTTCAACTGTCAAAAGTAAAGACAAATAAGTCAATGGGACCTGATGGAATACACCCAAAACTATTAAAAGAGCTTAGTGGTGTACTAGCAAAACCATTAACAGATTTATTTAACCAATCATTGTTAACAGGAGTAGTCCCAGAAGATTGGAAGTTAGCGAATATTGTGCCCATTTACAAGAAAGGTAATAGGGAGGAGTCGGGCAACTATAGGCCAGTTAGTCTTACTTCAGTAGTGGGGAAAGTGATGGAAACCATGTTAAAGGATAGGATTGAGGAACATCTAAAAACACATGGATTTCAAGATCAGAGACAACATGGGTTTACTTCAGGGAGATCATGCCAAACTAATCTTATTGATTTTTTTGATTGGGTAACTAAAATTATAGATCAGGGTGGTGCAGTAGACATTGCTTACCTAGATTTCAGTAAGGCTTTTGACACTGTTGCACATAGAAGACTTATCAATAAACTGCAATCTTTAAGTTTGGATTCAAATATTGTTGAATGGGTAAGGCAGTGGCTGAGTGACAGGCAACAGAGGGTTGTAGTCAATAGAATATATTGGAAGCTTGGACTTGTCACCAGTGGGGTACCTCAGGGATCTGTACTTGGACCCATTCTCTTTAATATTTTTATTAGTGATATTGCTGAAGGTCTTGATGGTAAGGTATGTCTTTTTGCTGATGATACTAAGATATGTAACAGGGTTGATGTTCCAAGAGGGATAAGCCAAATGGCAAATGATTCAGGTAAACTAGAAAAATGGTCAGAATTGTGGCAACTGACATTTAATGTGGATAAGTGCAAGATAATGCAACTTGGACGTAAAAACCCAAGGGCAGAGTACAGAATATTTGATAGAGTCTAACCTCAACATATGAGGAAAGGGATTTAGGGGTGATTATTTCTGATGACTTAAAGGTAGGCAGACAATGTAATAGAGCAGCAGGAAATGCTAGCAAAATGCTTGGTTGTATATGGAGAGGTATTAGCAGTAGAAAGAGGGAAGTGCTCATGCCATTGTACAGAACACTGGTGAGACCTCACTTGGAGTATTGTACGCAGTACTGGAGACCGTATCTTCAGAAGGATATTGATACCTTAGAGAGGGTTCAGAGAAGGGCTACTAAACTGGTTCATGGATTGCGGGATAAAACTTACCAGGAAAGGTTAAAGGATCTTAACATGTATAGCTTGGAGGAAAGACGAGACAGGGGGGATATGATAGAAACATTTAAATATATAAAGGGAATCAACACAGTAAAGGAGGAGACTATATTTAAAGAAGAAAAACTACCACAACAAGAGGACATAGTCTTAAATTAGAGGGACAAAGGTTTAAAAATAATATCAGGAAGTATTACTTTACTGAGAGGGTAGTGGATGCATGGAATAGCCTTCCAGCTGAAGTGGTAGAGGTTAACACAGTAAAGGAGTTTAAGCATGCGTGGGATAGGCATAAGGCTATCCTAACTATAAGATAAGGCCAGGGACTAATGAAAGTATTTAGAAAATTGGGCAGACTAGATGGGCCGAACGGTTCTTATCTGCCGTCACATTCTATGTTTCTATGTTTCTGTGTTACTGCTACGTACCCAAAACCAACAGTGCTCACCTACCTCTTGGCCAAATTCTACCCTGATTGCTGCTAAGGTCTATGGGAAGTGAAAGTTCACTCGACCCCCGATTTCCAGTCAGGTTCTTACCTGTTTCATTAAGTAATTGTTTACCCATTCTACATCACTTTTGTGTTTTACATCCCACCTCCTAAAGACTGTAAGCTTGTTTGAGCAAGGTCCTCTCCAACCTCTCGTTCCTGTAAGTTCTTTGTAATTGTCCTATTTATAGTTTAATCCCCCCCTCCCATAACATTGTAAAGCGCTACGGAGTCTGTTGGCGTTATATAAATGGCAATAATAATAATTAAAAAAAAATATATATATATATTGGTGAACTATTAATAATTATTATAAGAATTAAACATCTGTCCAAGGAGACTCTGTTTGGTAAGTTTATTAAATAAATGTCTTCGTACTGTAACACAGGGACTTTGTCGTTCAAAGTTCTCGGAAGCCAAATAGTTTTATCGGACCTGCCATGGTCTATGAACACAATATGGGCAGTTGGAATAAACCCTTTCATGTCCCATGAGGCTCTGATCAGTAGTCATAACGATGTCTTGATTTCGACGTAGGCGTTAGTCATTCCATTCTCCCCAGCGAATACACTCAGAGTAAGACTTCCTGGCGCTTACAGTCATACAAATAACTGAAAACGCAGAATAAAATTGGCTAAAATTACCTTGTCATACTCTGGGCTAAAGACAACATAACAACATAAAAGAAGGAAAACCATCTCGTATAAATGCAGGATTTCTGACATAAGTGACACTTTTAGAGCTTTTGTCAGACATTAAGTGAACATGTTTAGCTGAATAGTTAATAAGAACAGACTCAGATCATTAAACGCACTCAGAGTTTCACTATATTCAGTTACTGCGCATGGTACCTGAATGGAACCACTGA
This sequence comes from Pelobates cultripes, assembly GCA_933207985.1. NCBI lineage: Eukaryota > Metazoa > Chordata > Amphibia > Anura > Pelobatidae > Pelobates > Pelobates cultripes. The sequence continues at coordinate 1,341,110 of OW240921.1, read as the reverse complement.
ATGACAAAGGGACAGCCCCGGGATGGTATTTAAAGAGGCAGCCATTTGTATGACATTAAAAGGAACATCCTCTATCCACTTGTAAAGAAAAAAAAATGCCAAACTAAGTTTAGCTCAATATTTGCTCTTCACCTACCCCCATAATACGTTCTCCAAACAGCATCTAATGATGCACAGAACCCTTTCCTTCAAATTCCAGCTGTTGACCCTATTTAATGTTTTTGGATAGACTTTCCAAATGTGTCAATATTTTTTCAATATATTGATACTTTTTTTTGTGACATAATTTTTTTGGTATTTTTATATTTTCAAAAATCATTTTAAATATTTATTGTGACGAGACCAATCTCGCCACATTGCATTGGAGAAGCCTGGTTGCTCGCCTGTTGCCTTTGGATTATGGCCCCATGTTAAAAGGCTTGATTTTTCCCCTGCAAAGACAAGAAAGCCGGGTCATTTGGTGCTTGCCCTGTTTGAGCAGTGATACCCCAGATAGCTATGCCATGGAGCCCATTCGTATAATGAAAGACTATGGGAAAGACTTTGGCTCCATGGCAATTGAACTGTATGTGTGTGCTCTGAGCGCCATTCAGTAATAATGTGCGCTCAGATCTGAGCTATCTGGGGATATGTTGAATGTACCTGTTTTGTACAATGGCTGCACAGTTATATGTTTTATGTGTTTTATTGTCTTTTGCTGCCATGTGTTCAATGGAGTTTTGCCTCTGTCCTTGGAGATAATTGGATTACTTCCCAATTATCTCCAGGATAGAAGACTCTGTGGAACTGGTTTTGGGCAGAAAAGCCATGCTTCCTGTGGTCACAAAGGACAACGATCTATCTTTTGAACCAATGGACCAATTTGGATGATTTTAACATATGTTTGTATTTGGAGTATGCTGATTCTGAAAATGTAAGTTGTGAATGTGATGTATACTTTTAAAGTTATGAATAATGTGGAAAACTGTATTTCTCTGCCTGTGATAATTACATTAACCCATTGTGTAAGGTAATTGTATCACAGGCAGAGGGGAGGATTTTGTGTGGGAGTGTCTGAGTGTATTGTATGTGTTTTTAGTACAACCCTGTGGGTGGTACTAATGTGTAAGAATGTGTATATAAATAAATAAACAAATTTTAAATAAACCCACACCTCTGTGTGTTCCTGCTTGACCCTCAACACGGAGCCTTGTCTCATTCTTGGGGGGGGGGGGGATTTATTGTATGCTGTTCCAGTTCGACTGCTAGGAGTGTAAACCTTTCGTATGTTTTTTCCTATTTGGCTGTTTACAGCATTCATATGTTTGAGAGCATTCCTATGCTTCTCCGGTTCGGTGGATTGGTGTCTACAGTAGCTGTGCCTGTGTCTCTGGAAGGGAATATCTCCTAAACGGCTGTTAACCCCTTTTATGCCTGGGGGTGCCGTTACATTTATCAAGCAAATTTTAAATTGTGGCCTATGTTAGCAAACGTTAAATGTTCATCTGCAGACTCTGACAACCCAAGAATCTGTTCAATCCCCACTAGATCCTGATAATCTACCAATTCACCCTGATAATCTACCCATTCACACAGAGAATCTGTCCATCTACCCTGTGAATCTACCCATTCACCCTGAGAATCTGCCCATTCACTCTGGGAATATGTCCATATACCCTGAGAATCTACCAATTCACCCTGATAATCTACCCATTCAATCTGAAAATCTACCCACTCATACTGAGAATCTGCCCATTCACTCTGAGAATCTGCCCATTCACCCTGAGAATCTGCCCATTCACCCTGAGAATCTGCTTAAGCTGAGAGTCTGACAATTTATCCTGAAAATCTACCCATTCACCCTGAGAATCTGCCAACTCACTCTGAGAATCTGCCCCGTTCACACAGAGAATCTGTCCATTCACTCTCAGAATCTGCCTATTTACTCTGAGAATCTGCCCATTCACTCTGAGAATCTGCCCATTCACCCTGAGAATCTGCTTATTCAAGCTGAGAGTCTGACAATTTATCCTGAAAATCTACCCATTCACCCTGAGAATCTGCCAACTCACTCTGAGAATCTGCCCCGTTCACACAGAGAATCTGTCCATTCACTCTCAGAATCTGCCTATTTACTCTGAGAATCTGCCCATTCACTCTGAGAATCTGCCCATTCACTCTCAAAATCTGCCTATTTACTCTGAGAATCTGCCCATTCACCTTGAGAATCTGTCCATTCACCTTGAGAATCTGCCTATTTACTCTAGGAATCTGTAATGTCACCCTAATAATCTGCCCATTTACCCTGAGAATCTGTCAAATCACTGTGAGTGTCCAAGAATCTGCGTATTCTCCGTCCAGCAGGATGATATATCCTGATATTTGTGTCAGATATGGTTCTAGTTGGATTCTTCTAATTTCTAAAAACAAATTGATATAATAATATAGCCGCAGAGAGGTGAGAAATGCTCGATAAATGGAATATTATATTGGACACTTTGTGCCGCAGCTCGTACATAAACAGATGTAGGATGTCTGATTGCAGAGAATGAATCAGCGTCGTCCGGGATCACTGACGTTACTATGTATCTCGTCTGCACAATTACCAGCTTGTCTGTTTGACAGGACAAGGGACAAGGTCACAGTCTGCTCACCCCCGACCCCAATTAATACATTCATAATCAATGTGAACAGATAATAGCCAATTAACTGATAGGAATAGTGCAAACAGTCAGATTAATCATAATATAACGAGGTCTCATGGTTTCCTATAAAACCTCCATGAACCTGGGATTTGCAAGGGGTGGGATAACGATCCAACCAATCACAATATTAGGACATATGAATTTCAGAATTTCACGTGTTGGAAGCAGGAAAGGTGAAAAGATCTGAATGACTCTGGCAAGGGCAAAATAGCGATGGCTTGACAACTGGGTCAGAGCATCAAAACAGCAAGTCTTATGGGCTGTTCCCGGCATTGGAGTGGTTAGTACCTACCAAAAAAGATGCAAGGTAGGACAACCGGTGAACCAGCATGAGGGCCATGGACACCCAAGACTCAGTGATGCAGGTGGGAAGCGAAGGCTAGCCTGTCTGGTCCGGCCACACAAAGAGCTACTGTAACTCAAATTCCTGAAAAACGTAATGCTGGTCATGATGGGAAAGTGTCAGAACACACAGTGCATCGCATCCCAGGTATAGGGGGCTGGCCTTACCCCTCTCCCCCTTCCTCCCTCCATTACCACTTAGAGCATGAGTTTTAGGGAGCAGACCTTACCTCCCCAATCCCACTCACAGCATGAGTTATAGGGAGCTGGTCACTAACCACCACACCCTAACTCATAGCACAAGATATAGAGTGCTGGCCTTACCCCCCCAATTCCACTCACAGCACGAGATATAGGGAGCTGGTCACCACCCACCACACCCTAACTCACAGCACAAGATATAGAGTGCTGGCCTTACCCCAACTTCCGCTCGCAGCAGGAGATATAGGGTGCTGGTCACTACCCACCACACCCTAACTCACAGCATGAGAAATAGAGAGCAGGCCTTACCCCCACTCCCACTCACAGCACGTGTTATTGGGTGCCGAACGTGGAAGCTACCTTCAAGTTTGGCTGGGTCTAGGGACCCCTTTACCTTTAGATATAGCTGCTGTTGGACCGATGCCTATTTAAGTCAAATGGGATTAAAGTTCAATTTGCAGAGCAGGAGATAAAAGCTTATAAAGCAAGTTAACATCTGATTGAAAATGAAACCATTGTTTTCAAGCATGATGTGTCAGTCACAGCCAGGGGAGGTGTGGCAAGGGCTGCATAAATAGAAACAAAACTTATTTAACTCATAAATGACAGAGAATTGAGCAGTGAGATAAAGTTTTTTTTTTTTATGACTATAGTGCCCCTTTAATTAAAGTAAGTAATACAGATTAAGGAACAGCGCACACATAAAAATTATTTTTACATCACAGTACCCCAATATTGGAGGGCCCTACACTAATTACATCACAGTACCCCAGTAAAGATGGGCCCTACACTAATTACATCATAGTACCCCAATATCAGTGGGCCCTACACTAATTACATCATAGTACCCCAATATCGGTGGGTCCTACACTAATTACATCATAGTACCCCAATATCGGTGGGCCCTAGACTAATTACATCATAGTACCCCAATATCGGTGGACCCTACACTAATTACATCAGAGTACCCCAATATCGGTGGGCCCTAGACTAATTACATCATAGTACCCCAATATCGGTGGGCCCTACACTAATAACATCATAGTACCCCAATATCAGTGGGCCCTAGACTAATTACATCACAGTACCCCAATATTGGTGGGTCCTACACTAATTACATCACAGTACCCCAATATCAGTGGGCCCTACACTAATTACATCATAGTACCCCAATATTGGTGGGTCCTACACTAATTACATCACAGTACCCCAATATCAGTGGGCCCTACACTAATTACATCACAGTACCCCAATATTGGTGGGTCCTACACTAATTACATCACAGTACCCCAATATCAGTGGGTCCTACACTAATTACATCACAGTACCCCAGTATCGGTGGGCCCTAGACTAATTACATCACAGTACCCCAATATCGGTGGGCCCTACATTAATTACGTCACAGTACCCCAATATTGTTGGGCCCTACACTATTTACGACCCAATATCGGTCGGTCTAACACTAATTCCAACTTGGGAGACAAATGAAATAGTGCTAGTGATAAATGTAAAGTGTATTTTAATAATCTGTGGTATGATGCAGAATGAATGTGATAAACGCAATTTAAAAAATGCATTGTAAAGTAAAGACAGAGCTGTGATTGGCTGGATAAATAATGCAATAATATTAATACTGAATACATTTTTAACAGAATAAATAAATGAATACAGAGCTAAGATTGGCTGAGATAAGCATGCCACTTGTTCAATACTATGTCTTTATATTCTGATACTGAATTCATGAATTAATAAATACAATTAGAAATCAATTAATTGGCAAAAGTATGTCAACAAAAAGAAAAATGTGATTCAGATTCAGATTGTTTGGACCACGTACCATCAAAGGCATTGAAACACATTGGCCTCTGAACAGACAGGCAGCAGCCATTTAAAATGATTATTTAAAAAAGATGTACTTCCAGTGTAAGCGTTACAGTAATATGTGATTGCCTATAAATACATTGATATATGTTACAAACTACCCTTTGCTCTGCCCCCAAAGTACCCGCAGTGTTTTGCATAGTCGCACCAGAGAGATCAAGGGTGCTGAACTCTTCTCGACAGAAGGTCAGGTACCTGGTTAGTCTCCCCCAAAAGGGAAGATATGTTACAAACTACCCTTTGCCACTGGCTGTTGGAAGAGCCTGATTGCCAGCCTCTTGCCCTGTGACTATGGCCCTTGCGGTGTATTTGCCATTTTAAAAGTCTATTTGGGCTTATTGGATTTTAAAACACTTTTTTCTGCCCCTTTAAATACATGGGAAAATGTGCTTCTTCCCCTCCCTCTTTTTCCTGTCCTATTGTTTCTCCAGCAGGGCGTTGTCCCAGGGACACTGCCAGACCAGTTTAAACTAGCTGCTTTGTCCCTCCTTAATCTCCCACCAAACCTTGTAATTGTTTAACACCATGGCGATCCAACTGTATTCGTGGGATCTGAGCACTTTTTGGACATATTGAGCACTCAGATCCAAGCTATCTGGGGATATGTTGGACATATAGGTTAAACATTGTATTATATGAGTTATGTACTTTTATGTCGTTTTTGGACTGAGAGATATTTCCTGTACCTGGAGATAATTGGCTTACCACACCCACTTAAGCCAATTATCTCCAGGACAGAGGAAAAGATAGACTGGCTGCACAGCCCAAATCTGTGGAACTGTTTGTGCATGAAAGCCATGTTTGCAGTTGGTCAAATATTACTTCCAGCTATCATCCGAACCACTGGACCAATTTGTATGAATTTTGAATATGTTTGTTCACTGATTATGCTGGTTCAGAAAATATGGAAATTGCATGTATAGTTTTGAAGTTATGAATATTGTGTAAAACTGTATATTTTCTCCCTGTGATAATTAAGTTAGCCCATTGTGTTCAGTAATTATATCACAGGCAGAGGGGAGTGTTTGTGTGCCTTAGCTGGGAGTGTCTGAATGTACTGTACTGTGTTGATTGGCTGTTGTAACCCTGTGTCCCGTGTACCACAAGGTCCACGTGGGTGGTAACCTTGTGGGAAAACCTGTATAAAAGAAAGTCCTGTGTGCATATTAAACCGGTTCTACTTGTCCCTCAACTCGCAGCCTTGACTAGTGTTTGTAGGGGACAGCTATAATCACTACAGGGATTGCTATGTTCTTCATGGATAGCAGACGGCGAAATCCCAACCCAGCAGCGGCGGTTCGTGGGGTCTGCAGTACTTATAGTGTTTACGGTGCTGATGGTCCTTTGGTGAGCGCAAGGAGCATCCTTTCTACTATCCAACTTTCAGCTTGCCTGGAGGCAACCGTAACAGAGCTCGCTGCCAGAAATTACAGGCAATAACCAAACTAGGCGTACGTCAGAGAATAACACTAAAATGTGTGCTGTGACGGAAGTGAGTAGTGAGTTGTATTACCTTCTAGTATTCCCTTTTTTCCAATAATTCCCTAGTATTCCCTTTTTCAACAATAATCCACAGGGTAAAGTAAAGCTGGTATCGACAAATAATCCACACATGAGCCAAAGCTTAATGCTGGAACAAGACTGATTTACTGGTAGCAACAGGCATTCAATTTATACAGTAACAGACTCCTCCTCTGGGCCAGGCTAGATAATTGAGTTTTAGCAACATGCTAAACTCAATTATTTGCTGGCCAGAAACATTAAATATTTTCAAAATTTTTAGAAATATACTTTATACATGACATAGTACTATAAAAACATCCTTGGGTAGCTGAGGATACTGGGAGTAACATATCCAAATTGCACGAAAATCCTTTTGGTAGTTTTCTTGTCGCATCGTGTGGAAGTTTGACCGGCTCGCCATGTGGTTGTATCCGAGTTAGAGTTCCATGAATTACACGAAAACCACCACAGTTATTTTAAAAGTCTGGTTACATGTGAATGCTCCCCTCATTCGGTTGATTGAAACTCCTGAATGCCAGTCTGATACTGTGAGTTGAAATAGGTCAGACGGGACTTCCATGGAGACCGGGTGTTCGTGTGATTGCCATGCCGAAAATGGTTCCAGGCAATCCACGAGTAAGTCCCGCTGGTCGCGTTCGGGAGATTTAGGATGGCCGCCATCCTTTGTTCTCGCCACGTGTTCGTATGCCGAATGGCGGCCACCTAGAAGCACTCAATTACCTTGCGGTTTTCGTGATTACTTGGTGTTTTAAGTCCTGATTGCTACCCAGGGTGGTCTCCGTTCGGTAGAACAACTAAATGTCCCGAACACAGAAATAAACACAAATACTTTAAAGTCACTTAACTAGCAGGAAGAGGAAATAACAGAATGGGTACAGGTAAACACAGGGAAATCCTTTACAATGGCCCCCCTTTTTCTCCCTGCTCCAGCAGATATGGTTGGACCTTTCCTGGTCCAGTAGGGGCTGACAGGAAGTCCAAAGTTTAGTCTGATAAAAAGTCAGTTTGGCGTGATAGCCCGTCTGCATTCCCGTTTTGCTTGCCTGGGCGGCAGTCATATGGCTGGAGGGCCAGACTCCAGCGCAGCAAACGGGTATTATCTCCTGAGACCCAGTTGAGCCAGACCAAGGTATTGTGGTCAGTGATGAATGTGAAAGCCCGGCCATATAGATAGGGAGTTAATTTCTTGAGGGCCCAAACCAATGCCAGGCACTCCTTCTCAATGGCCGCATAACTGACCTCCCTTGGTAGAAGTTTCCGGCTCAGGTAGGCCACCGGGTGTTCCCCTCCGTCCTCTCCAATCTGGCTTAGTACCGACCCCAGTCCAAACATTGAAGCGTCTGTGTGGACAATAAATCTTTTGTTAGGATCTGGGGCAGCCAATACAGGAGCATTAACAAGGGCCTGTTTCAGAGCTTGGAAAGCCACCTCACACTCCGGGGACCACAGGAGTTGTCGGGGTAAGTTCTTTTTCGTCAGGTCCATCAGGGGTTTGGTTAGGGCACCATAGTCTGGTACAAAGTGTCTATAATAGCCGGCTGTCCCCAAGAAGGCCATGACTTGTGTCTTGGTACGGGGAGTGGGCCAACTAGCAATGGCCTCGATCTTAGCCGGCTCTGGCCGTTGCTTACCACACCCAACTCGGTGGCCCAAATATTGCACCTCCGCCATACCAATGTGAAACACTGTCTAATACTGCTCCTACGTGTTCCAGATGTGCTTCCCAGGTATCGCTATAGATAGCGATAGCATCCAGATAGGCACACGCATAGTCCTGGAGACCTTCCAACAGGCAGTCCACCATCCGTTGGAAGGTGGCCGGGGCATTCTTCTTCCCGAACGGCGTAAACCGGAATTGGTATAGGCCGAATGGGGTGATGAACACTGACTTGGGTACCGCATCTTCCGCTAGGGGGATCTGCCAGTATCCCTTACATAGGTCTATTGTGGTCAGATACTTCCCTGTAGAGATGCGGTCAAGCAGCTCGTCCATCTGTGGCATCGGATAGGCGTCTCTGACTGTCTTGTTATTGAGCTGCCTGTAATCTACACAGAAGCGGGTCGTACCATCCCGTTTTGGTACTAAGACTACAGGTGAGGCCCAAGGACTGTCCGAATGCTCTATTACCCTTAGTCAGAGCATTTTGTCTATTTCTTTCCGCATCCCGTCTCTGACGGCTTCGGGAATGCGGTAGGGAGGTTGCCTTAGGGGTGCCTGCCCCGGGGTGTCTACTTTGTGAACCACTAGCGGGGTATACCCGGGCTCCTGGGAGAACGTGGCCTGTTTGGCTGCCCGTAAATGGATTGCTTGTGCACTCTCTTGGGGCTCCAGCTGTTCCCTTAACTGGACCCTTTCTATCGGCCTCGTCTCCCCGTTACCCCCTAATAGGTCGGGTAGGGGCAGAGCCTCAGTATCCTCTCCAGCTGGAGCACAGATGGCGGTCACCTCCTCAGCCCTTTCGTTATATATTCTTTGAGCATGTTGATGTGAAACATCCGTTTCACATCTTCATTCTCGCAGCTACCTATAGTGTAGGTGGTATCACACACATGCCCTATAACCTTATATGGGCCCTGCCAGGCAGCCTGGAGCTTGTCAGCTCGAACTGGTCTTAGCACCTTTTGTCCGATCTGAAAGCTCCGGTACCTAGCCCGCCGGTCATACCATACTTTCTGGTGCTGCTGGGCTGCCTGGAGGTTTTTCTGCACAGTCTGGGCCAATTCCATGCGGTCCCGCAGCTCCAGCACATAGGGCACAATCGGGGTCCCCTCTATCTCAGTCTGCCCTTCCCAGTGATCGTTGATAAGATCTAAAGGCCCTTTCACCCAACAATTCGAAGGGTGAAAACCCGGTTGATTCCTGGGGCACCTCCCGGTATGGAAAGAGGAGATGTGGCAGGAATTGCTCCCAATCTTTGCAGGCTCCCGTGAACGACTTCAGCATTTGCTTCAGCGTCCCATTGAAGTGTTCACAAAGGCCATTGGTCTGGGGATGGTACGGGGAACTGGTCAGGGATTTAACTCCGCAGACCTTCCATAGCTGCTGGGTCACCTCAGCCGTGAACTGCGTACCCTGGTCGGATAGAATCTCTTTGGGAAATCCCACCGCTGCCACCAGTTATTACCAGGTATTACCGTCTAGTATTCCCTTTTTCCCAATAGCAGAATAACAACAATAATCCACAGGGTAAAGTAAAGCTGGTATCTCCAAATAATCCACACATGAGCCAAAGCTTAAAGAACCACTATAGGCACCCAGACCACTTCAGCTTAATGAAGTGGTCTGGGTGCCTGGTCCAGCCTCTTCCAGCTAGGACCGCCACAGCTTGGTTGGGGTCTCCCAGTCTCCACCCACTCTGGACCAAAGACGAGGGGTCTTCCAGTAGGTTGACATCTCCGAATTCCGGAGAGCTGGAACAGAAACAAGCTCTTAGCAGAGCTTAGTGATTATACCCTGGGGAGTATAGTGATTATAGCAATCCCCAGAGTGTAGTTCTCCAATCCCCAAAACATGAGCTGAAACTTGATGAAGGTACAAGATGATCTGTTTCATGAGCACAAAAGACATTCCTTTTATACACATTTTCAGGCCAGAGGCACACCCCCAGTTTTGTAAACTGGGACAAAAGTGACGCAAATCAATGGGAACACTAATTAACACAATAACACTCCCACACACACAGTAAAATCCCTCCCCTCTATCCTGGAGATAATTGGCTTAAGTAATCGTAGTAAACTCAATTTTCTCCAGGTACAGAAAATAACTCCATTTACAATAACAGTAAAAATATACAAAAATACATAATTCCTATTATACTGAACAGAACCCCCACATTCAGCCTGTCCCCAGATAGCTCGGATCTGAGCGCTCAATAAAGGCGAACAGCGCTCAAATTCCACGAACAGAACAACTTTGCCATGGGGTTAAAGTTTTGTGGAAGCCTCTCTTTTGACCGACCGCACCCAGGATTTCCTGCCCAAAAGAGTTCCATAGATTTAGGCTGTGCGGTCTGAAGTTGTTAAGACACTCCCGGCATAAATGAGTGAAACCGCCATTTAGTAGATCTTCCCCCTTTAGAGACACAAGCACCATTGCTGTAGAGCGCCAAACTCCCGAACGGAATGTAAGGAAATGTTTCAAACTCCAGAACAGAGAATCATACGAACTCCTCTCTCCAGGCAAAAAAATACTCCAAAGTAGCAATCCCCCCACACGAGACCAAGCTCCGTCTTGAGGGTAAAACAGGAATTTGCTTTAATGAGGGCTACCTTCCCGGTATTTATGCAGGTCTCCCACCTGGTGGACACTGCCCTAGGGGACCAAATGGAAGACTGGGACAAGTATGATACATTAGCCAATCATAGTGGTTCAGACATAAACCCTCCCCTTTGTACTAGCAACCCCTCCTCTCTATCCTGGAGATAATTGGGAAGAAATCCAATTATCTCCATAGATAGAGGAAAAATGCCATTTTAAATAATACAGTAAAAAATACATAAAATTCCATAACTACCGAATGCATTCCACACATATAACGTATCCTCAGATAGTCTAGATCTGAGCGCACATTATTACCGAATGGCGCTCAGATCCAATACACACAGTTCAATCGCCATGGAGCCAAAGTCTTTCACACTGTTCTTTCAGTATACGAAGGGCTCCATGGGATGGCTATCTGGGTCCATTCGTGAAATAAAAAGTCTCGAACGGACCGATGTTCGTATGCCGGATGACAAAGAATGGAGGTCGGCGGTTTTCAGCTGTGTTCGGGAGAAAAAAATGTCAGTTTGGAGTTCCATAAGTTTGTCGACGAACACCGCTGTGTATTCATGCATCTAAGATGGCTGCCGCCTTGTGGTTGGCATACGAACGACAACCACCAGGCATACGGTTTCAATTAGGAGGTGTCTGCGGTTAACCACAACATTTGAATTGGGGCCAATAGGTTAACCAGCAGCACACTCCTCTTCTGGGTGGTGGACGGTTGGCAGTTTGTTCGGTAGATTATCAAACAAACGAATAGGGAAGTACGGACAGGTAATTACACGAATCCGCCGGGAAAGCACTATAGTTCTAAGACAGAGGGGTCTGTCACAAGGTCCTCCACTTACAGTGACTGTCGTTAGATTTCCAACAACAGCCTTGCCTCTGTTGGGGGACTGATGAGGAGGAGGACGTCCCCCCACCGGCAACCTCAAGAAAAAATGAAAAGGTGCCCTGGTGAGATGCTTGGTGAGTCATAATCGAGAGCCAGAGGCCAATGCCCATCTGGTCCCAGATGCTGCAGGCAAAGGGGACCTGAGGTTGCCGAAGGCAACGGACCACTACCAACTACCCCATAGACACAGGGGGGCCTGAGGACTGCGCAGTAGGGGGCAATTGAGCTGGGGTCCAAACTGTCCTGAGCTGACTATCCAGAGTGGACTCCCCACTAATTTTTACCAACATTTTCACTGATCTAAAAAACCTTGCAGACCTGAAAGGAACCCACCCAACACGGACCCGACTGGATAAAAGAAGAAGGAACACCGTAGTCACCAGCCAATGCCCGGTGATCCAACCGCGGCATAACAAGTGCAGAAGGTCCAGACAGATTACTCTGAATTCCAGCTTCCACTGTGCTCCTCAAAGGTGTTCCAGGCACCACCTGCTGGGCATTTACAGGAATAGCAGCCAGGTCATGTGAGAAGAGCAATGGAGAGGGGGTGAGCCCACACTCCACACCAGGAGGCAGCCGAAGTAAGTGACCAGCAGAGGGAAGAGGGGACCCAGAGGTAGGAGGGAGCAGAACAGAGGACCCAGAAGGGCAGGAACAGAGGTAAGAGCAGGGAAGGAAAAGGATGGGGGGAGGAGGGAGGACACAGAGGAGGGGGGGAAGGAACAGAGGGACCAGAGAAGGCAGAAGGGAAACCAGGGGGGCCCCCAGAGACAAGGGGGGCCTGCGGAAGGCAAAAGGGTGAGCACAGGGGCAAGACCAGGAAAAGGAGGGGGAGGGAACTGTGAAGAGAGCAATCTCACCACATTGCATTGGAGAAGCCTGGTTGCTCGCCTGCTGCCTTTGCATTATGGCCCCATGTTAAAAGACTTTGTTTCCCCTGCAGAAAAGACTTATTCGTGCTTTTCTGCCCGGTGTTCGGTAAATTCAATCTACCGAACAACCGCATGAATGACTGGACCACCTGGGAGCTGGAGTGTGCCGGCAATTAACCTCCCTGAAGCTGCGGTTAGCCGCAGCTTAATTGACGAATGCTGGGTGGCCGCCATTCGTATAACGAGCACGAGGTCGCGGCCATTTTAAACATGTGAACGCACAGCGGTGTTCGACGCTTAATTCATGGAACTAAAATCGGACACAGTTTTGCGCGAACACCGCTGAAGCCGCCGACCTCCCTTCTTGTTCGATGAAAGTGCACGAACGGCCTGGTGTTCGGTAGTTTTACTTGAATATGTTATACCCCAGATAGGAATCCCATGGAGCTGACTGTGTAAAGACTTTGGCTCCATGGCGATTACACTGTATTCGTGTGGTCTGAGCGCCATTCACTTAATAATGTGCGCTCAGACCTGAGCTATCTGGGGACATGTTAAATGTATAGTTTTATTGTAACTTGTGTCACATAGTGTATTTTAACAGTAATTCATGTTTTAGTATCCCCACGTGCTTAATGGCGATTTGCCTTTGTCTTGGGAGATAATTTAATTACTTCTCAATTATCTCCAAGGCAGAGGGGAGGAAGCCAGGATGCAATGTACTTTGCAGGGAGAGGAGAGCAGCGTCCTCCCTCCCCAGTGGCAGGGTGAGCTACAGGGATGCTGGGCAGTCGGCTCAGATCCCCAGCGACAGTGTAATTTATTGGGAATAGAGAGCCCGGTCTCCTTTCCCCAGCAGCAGGACTCTGTATTGGGAGCAGAGACAGTCAGTTTCCCTCCCCCGCGGCTGGAAGTATGTATGGGAGAGGAGTTTGTTACCCCCTCTCCCCAGCGGCAGCTTAACATACCAGGGGGAGACAGTAAGCCCCACAACTGTGCAGATGGGACCGTGGTCTCTGTACTTACAGCACAGGGGATAGGGACGGTCGGTTCTGCCCCCCAGCAACAGGGCTGTTTAGCCAAAGGGGAGACAGTCGGTCTCCAGCAGCAGGGCTGTGTATCTAAAGGGGAGACAGTCGGTCTCCAGCAGCAGGGCTGTGTATCTAAAGGAGAGACAGTCGGTCTCCAGCAGCAGTGCTGTGAGTCAAAAGGGGAGACAGTCGGTCTCCCCCTCCAACAACCAGGCTTCAACCAGGCTACCTTCCCAGTAGCGCTGGCAACAGGGCAGAGTACTGCTGGTCTCTGCACATGCAGCAACCCACCAAGTCAGCATACCCGTACCCAGCACAGCCGTGGTGAGGCACCTGGACATGGACAAGCTTCTCCTCTACCCAGGTGTAGTAACCATTTATTGTGGGTGGGCTGTGCTGTTGATTGTGTTTTGTGGGTGGGCTGCTGCACTAACAAGGGCACTGACCGGCAGGAGGTAAGATACCCTGTTAGTCTGTTTGGAAAAGGGGAGAGATGTGATGAGAGCAATCTCACCACATTGCATTGGAGAAGCCTGGTTGCTCGCCTGCTGCCTTTGGATTATGGCCCCATGTTAAAAGACTTTGTTTCCCCTGCAGAAAAGACTTATTCATGCTTTTCTGCCCGGTGTTCGGTAGATTCAATCACTATTCTTCACGAACCCCACTGGGACCTCCAGACTTTCATCTGTTCGTGGATAACCATACGAACGCAGCACCATTCGGTACTTTGATTCTCTCGAAGCTAGACTGACCCCATGCCTGAAAACTGTGGAACTAATCCTGGGTTGACTTCTGCCGAACGCCGTTGAGACAAACTTCAATCTACCGAACAACCGCACGAATGACTGGACCACCTGGCAGCTGGAGTGTGCCGGCAATTAACCTCCCTGAAGCTGCTGTTAACCACAGCTTAATTGACAAATGCTGGGTGGCCGCCATTCGTATAACGAACACGAGGTCGCGGCCATTTTAAACATGCAAACGCACAGCGGTGTTCGACGCTTAATTCATGGAACTAAAATCGGACACAGTTTTGCGCGAACACCGCTGAAGCCGCCGACTCCCTTCTTGTTCGGTGAAAGTGCACAAACGGCCCGGTGTTCGGTAGTTTTACTTGAATGTGTTATACCCCAGATAGGAATCCCATGGAGCCCATTGAGAACTGATTGTGTAAAGACTTTGGCTCCATGGCGATTACACTGTATTCGTGTGGTCTGAGCGCCATTCACTTAATAATGTGTGCTCAGACCTGAGCTATCTGGGGACATGAGACAGCCACTAGAGGCTGGATTAACCATATTATAAACATAGCAGTTTCTCTGAAACTGCTATGTTTATAAAAAAAGGGTTAATCCTAGATGGACCTGGCACCCAGACCACTTCATTAAGCCACTTCATTAGTGGTCCTTTAAGCTGCGGTTAGCCACATACCGCAGCTTCTGGGCAGCTAATAAGGGGCAGACTCCTCCTGCAGGGTGGTCGGTCATTCAGCAGTTTGTTCAGTAATGGAGAGGTAAAAATGTCAACAAGGCAAACCGCAGCTTCTGGGTGGTTAATAGGCGGCACACTCCATATGCCAGGTGGTCGGTCATTCGTTCATACGAATGACCTGGGGAATTATTTTTGTGGTTTATTTCGATAAAAACAATAAATATATTGCAACAAAGTGGCAGACAGAGGGTATTTGTAACATGGCTCCCTCCTTGTGGAACACTCTGGCAGACACGGCTTGACCCCTTTTCGGGGCAACTTGGGGCTGTCCAGAACAAGCCCTATTGTGAACTGATGTCGGCATTGCCATTTTGCTTCCCAGGTCGGTAGTGGATGGTAAAATTAAATGGTTTTAGTGACAGGCTCCAACGTAACAGCCTGCCATGGTCCCCTGCGACCCAGTTCAGCCATACCAATGGGCTATGATAAGTGATCAGAGTAAACTCTTGTCCATAGAGGAAGGGAGTCAGTTTCTTTAATGCCCACACCAAAGCCAGGCACTCCTTTTCCACAGCTGCATAGCTGACCTCTCGTGGTAGGAGCTTTCAGCTGATGTAGGCAACAGGATGTCCCCCTCCTTCTTCTCCCACTTGGTTCAAAACTGCCCCAGCCCAAACATGGAAGTGTCTGTATGGACGATAAATCGTTTGTTAGGGGCTGGGGCAGCCAAGACAGGAGCATTTACAAGGGCTTTCTTTCTGGAAAGCTGCTTCACAGCGGGGAGACCACAGGACCTGTCTGGGTAAGTTTTTCTTTGTCAGGTCAGTCAAGGGTTTAGCAAGGGTACTATAGTCCTGTACAAATCGCATGTAGTACCCGGCAGTGCCCAAAAAGGCTAGTACCTGGGTCTTGGTGTGGGGTGTGGGCCAATTACGGACGGCTTCTATTTTGGCTGGATCAGGTCATTTTTTTCCACACCTGAGTCCCAGGTACTGGACCTCTTCCATTCCAAAATGACACTTCTCTGGTTTCAGAGTCAGGCCGGCAGCCCGAATCTGATCCAGTACTGTTCCTACTTGAGCTAAGTGGTCCTCCCAGGACTCACTATAGATCGCTATGTCATCCAGGTATGCACATGCAAAATCCTGAAATCCATCAAGGAGTCTATCCACCAAGCGCTGGAACGTGGCTGGGGCATTTTTCATCCCAAATAGCATGACCTTAAACTGGTACAAGCCAAACAGGGTGACAAAGGCCGACTTGGGGATAGCCTCCTTGGCCAGGGTAATCTGCCAGTAACCTTTACAGAGGTCAATGGTAGTTAAGTAGTGTCCCCTGGCTATGCGATCCAGCAGCTCGTCTGCTCTGGGCATCGGGTAGGCATCTGTCACAATCTTGTCATTAAGATTACGATAATCCACACAAAATCGGTTGGTGCTGTTCTTTTTGGGTACTAAAACAACTGGGGAAGCCCAAGCACTGTCAGAGGACTCAATGACTCCTAACTTTAGCATTTTGTTTATTTCCTTCTGCATCTCTTCCCTAACTGCCTAAGGGATGCGGTAAGGTGACTGCCATAGGGGTTGTTGTCCTGGGGTATCTACCTGGTGAGTGGTGAGGGAAGTGTAGCCGGGCTCTTGGGAGAACGTGAACCTCTTTTCCTGTAATATGGTGTACAAATGTTCTCTCTCAGTGGGGCTAAGTTTGTCGCCTAGTTGCACCTGACTTAACAGGTCAGTGTGAGACCCTTTATCTAAGACGTCAGGTATGGGGAGATTGTCGGGGTCCTCGTGTGCTGGACTATATATAGCGGCCACATCCTCGGGTCTCTCATGGTACTCCTTGAGCATATTGATATGAAAGGCTTTCCGCAGCCTTTCATCTTGACAACTGGCAATGATATATGTGTTGCATCGTTTTTCTATTATTTTATACGGCCCCTGCCAGGATGCCTGTAATTTGTCTTGTCTGACTGGTTTAAGGACCATAACCTTCTTCCCTATGTGAAAGCTCCGTTGCCTGGCCCACTTGTCGTACTATACCTTTTGTCGCCTCTGGGTCGTCTGGAGGTTAGCTTGGACTGCCCTAGCTAATTGTTCGATATGGTCCCGAAGCTCCAGCACATATGGCACGATGGGGACCCCAGCGTTCTCTGTTGCTCCCTCCCAGTGTTCTCTAATAAGGTCCAGGGGGCCTCGCACCTTTCGCCCATAGAGTAACTCAAAGGGAGAAAAACCTGTCGATTCCTGGGGCACCTCCCAATAGGTGAATAGGAGATGTGGCAGGAATCACTCCCAATCCTTGTACTCACTGCACTCCACTGTGTGGACGATAAAACGTTTGTTAGGGACTGGTAGGTCTTGAGCATCTGTTTGAGTGTTCCATTGAATCTCTCACATAAGCCATTAGTTTGGGGGTGATAAGGAGAGCTGAGTATGGATTGTATTTTACACACATGCCACATTTGTTGGGTTAATTCGGCTGTAAACTGAGTACCCCTATCGGATAGGATTTCCTTAGGAAATCCTACTCGGGAAAAGATCTGCACTAATGCATTGGCAACTGTGTCTGCCTGGGTGTTAGACAGAGCCACCGCTGATGGACAAGGGGTGGCGAAGGGTCCTACCAGATCAATAGCTATTCGGCTGAATGGTTCCTCAATAATCTGCATATTCACTAGGTGAGCCTTGGGGTGATCTCCTCTCTTCCCTACTCTCTGACAGGTATCACATGTCCGACAATAAGTCCTCACATCAGCGTGTACTCAAGGCCAGAAAAACGTTTAGGTAATTCTAGATGCCCGACCAGAGGGATGTTTTGCCCTATCTTAAGGATCTCGGTCCGGTACTTAGCGGGGATAACTAGCAGGCATTTTTGTTTTCCCTTTTTTTTCTGTTAATCTATACAGCTTGTTCTGATCCCATATGAACATCTCATTATCTAACTCTCCGGTCCCAGTCTCGGCTTTCTATATATATTTCTGGAGAGTCAAGTCTGTCTTAGTTTCCTACCCAAAGGTCTTGGGCGTATCCCACGGGATGGGGGTCCGAGGGAAAGTCACAGTCTGGGGTAGTCTTACCTGATTCTCCCACACTGGTGAAGGGTCTCACTGGCTACCGTCTCTCCAGATCTCTTGTGCTCAAGGATCAAATGGCCCTGAACCAAAATGATGGTAGCACCGGTGTCTCTTAGCCCCTGCACTGGTCGTCCTTCCAGTTATACCTCCTGCCTGTGGTGTTGGCGGTTATCCTCTGAATCTGCGTATACAGGGTTGGCCTCATGTAGCAACCCTAAATATTTCGGGTAGGAACCGATGGCATGGGAAGTTTGGGGTTACTCATTTAGAGTAATGCCTGGCGGAATGGCCCGGTTCGTGACACCGGTGACAGGTTCCCCTGGTTGTTCCCCAGTTGTTGCTGGGTGGTCCGGAGTACCTAGGTGGTCCGGGAGGAACAGGAGCCATGAACTCTGGTCGGGGTGGTGTTCGGTAACTGTCTCGGAGTTACGTTCGGGAGATGGTTCGTGGTGAATTGAGGTAATTGAGCCGACTATCCGCAAATTCATTGGCTAGTCGTGCGGCTGCACTCAGGGTGGTCGGTTGTCGATCCCTTAGCCGGTCGGTCCCTTAGTTTGTCAATTCCTGAGTAAAATTGTTCTAGGAGGAAAAGTTACAATACCTTCTCTGCTGACACCAACTGGCACTCTTTAATCCAGTGGGTGGCAGTTCTGTGTAGTCGGTTGGCCCATTCTATATGGGTATCACTGCTTTTCTTTTTCAAATCCCGGAACTGTCAGCAGTAGGTCTCGGGGGTAATGGCGTATCACTTTTGTAGTGGTTACCCCGTGTAGCAGAGGGGTTTCAACCGCTGGAGGGTGTCCTTTTCCCGATCGGTGAGGAGGATTCTCAGCATCCAGGTGTGATCCAAGTGAAGAAGCTCTTACAAGAGCTAGTGTGAATAGCTGTATAGCGGTTACCCCCAATAAGAGACAGGACTCTAGATTGAGGGTGAAGTAGAACTGAGGTTTAATGACACACACTCTGCTTTTATGCAGTGCTCCCCTGCAAGGGAGACACCCACAGACAATTATACATTAGCCAATCAAACAATGGTTACAACCCACAGATTCCTTCCCCTCTGCTTGGGAGATAATTGAGTTTCTTATTGTATCTACTCCATTATCTCCAAGCTAAAACTTATACTTTTTATGCATTTTTATAACTTTATGATTTTTCATCCTACATGAATAAAACTTATATTTTTATGCGCAACACAACTTGGGGACAAACATATTCAAAATTCTTGCATATCCGTTCAGTGGTTCCAGAGATATTGAAAAGTCTCTTTGGACCGACCGCGTGCCTGTTTGCATGCCCAAAACAGTTCCACAAATTCAGGCTGTGCGGTTGGTCTATTTCCGCCTTGAAAAATAACAAAGTCCCATCCGAAAGCGGCGTTTGAATAGTCGAATGCACTTCGACTTCTGTTGAAGTGTCGAAGTAAAACGGGGTTAACTTTCCGCGGTGGTCATTAGTTGAGTGGCAGTCTATTTTACATGAAAAAGATGACAAAGTCCCATTCGAATGTATGTTCGAATCTTCGAATGGGACTTAGTCTCCAGCCGCAGTGTCGAAGGGTAGGGGAAGGTATGGGTCAGCGGTGTTTGTTCAAATGTGTGGCTGATTTCCGTTCCAGGGATTCTACGGCACACACAGCTGACCACGTTCAACTGCATTAAAATGGCCGCCACCACGTATTCGATTGTCTAATGGCGGCCACTTCGACTACTTCGGCACTTTGGCTGTATCCGAAGTGCCATATCAAACGTACTCATTCTTTGTACAACACAGTTAAAAGGCCAGAAGCTGTTTTTGTTCTTAGATGCAGGGCAATGTGGATGATGGCAGGAAAACAAAAGGTAGGGGTTCCCAGGCAACATGGTAGGAGGCTGGTACAACAAATATTACAGATCCAACGCAAAACAGGGGGCTCTGTTACAGCTTTACCAAAGTATCCTTAACCACCGAATACTGCTAAATCTCCACCTACGTCAGTTCCTGGAATGCCTCGAATGCTCGCCCCGATAGCTTACCGGACAGGAAGGTGATCCATTCATCTGCAGGTATCTGGTGAAGGGCACACTGTCGTTTGAAATCCACCAGGTATTCGTTGCTTCCCCCTTTGGCTTCCTGAAACTGCTTGAAAGCTGCAAAGGGAACCTTTTTCTTCCCGGTGTTGGTAGGAACCGTTGTCGCTACAGCTGTCTCAGGGGTGCGCTGAGCGGTTATCCTGCGGATTTCGTGCTCCCTTGTTGCCTGGATCTCTGCCTCGACGTCTGCTATTATCTCTGCATTATCCTCTGCTTTATCCTCTCCTCGGATGGATTTGGCCCGAATAGTGATAGTCTCTCTCTTATAATCCTGGTCTTTTCATCTCCTGGAGTAACTGGTGGTTCTGCCATGGTGAAGATCGGTTGTTGGCAGTCCTCCCTTGGCTCTCCAACAAATCCTTCAGAGTGACGCGCTTCAGACGGTCGTTGCTTTCCATCCATTCAGTGCCTCTCCTGCAGATCCAAGGACCATCCCCCTGCTTGCCACCAAATGTTACGGTTGCCCCAGGCTAGCTGAGGGTTGGACCGCCTGGATGTCCTTGTCCCGAGTTTGGAGAGCGATGAAAAGTTCCACTTCAGCACTTATCGATATTCCTGGAAGTGTAGAGTATCCCTGGAGCTCTGAGCAGAGTTAGTGATTAGCAGTTCCCTACAACACGAGTCAAGGCTGCGAGTTGAGGGTAAGAAATCTGGTTTATTGAGCACAAAGGCATTTCTTATATACACCTTTCCATGCCAGGGGCACACCCCTCTGGACCTGATAGAACACAGTGATACAAGGAACATAAACCAATCAGAGTAAAGTGCATCTTTCTGAACCTTCCCCCCAATACTGGAGATAATTGGCTTAAGTGACCGTAGTAACTTAATTATCAGAAGTTACAGGAAAATATTCTTAAATTGAAACTGTAACAAAACTACATACAAATGCATCCCCAGATAGCTTGGATCTGAGTGCTTAATATGTCTGAACAGCGCTCAGATCTTACAAATACAGTGGGATCGCCATGGGATTAAAATTTGTCTCAACGGCCGTTCGGCAGAAGTCAACCCAGGATTAGTTGCACAGTTTTCAGGCATGGGGTCGGTTTAGCTTCGAGAGTATTAAAGTACCGAACGGTGCTGCGTTCGTATGATTATCCATGAACGGATGAAAGTCTGGAGGCCCCAGCGGGGTTCGTGAAGAATAGTGACTGAAAACAGTACCATTAGGTTGATGACAAAACCCCGCTGGGCGTTCGGCAGTTAAAGATGGCCACTGCCACATGTTTGTTCATATGAATGACGACCACCCAGCTCACTTAAGGGATAACCACAAACCACAGCTTCTGGGCGGCTAATAAGGGGCACACTACTCCTGCAGGGTGGTCGGTCATTCGGCAGTTTGTTCGGTAATGGAGAGGTGAAAAAGGTCAACAAGGCAAACTGCAGCTTCTGGGTGGTTAATAGGCGGCACACTCCATATGCCAGGTGGTCGGTCATTCGTTCATACGAATGACCTGGGGAATTATTTTTGTGGGTTTATTTCGATTAAAAACAACAAATATATTGCAACAAAGTGGCAGACAAAGGGTATTTGTAACACATATTAACACAGAAACTGGGCATCCAATATGACCACATTTCCACCAGATTAAATTGTAGGGGTGTACCAAGACACCGCTATACCCACAAGTTCAATTGTAGGGGTGTATCAAGACACTGCTACACCCCCAGGTTCTGAGCCACCGACAGGCTCGAACCTACCAAACAAGTGTAACACTGCCTAATCCACACTAAACCTCAGGATGCCCACTTCTTCCTCCATCTACCCCCGATTTAACCTGGCCATTCCCCGCCACAGCTCAGGACTTGACACATAAAGCTCCTAAGCGCCCGCCACCAAACCTAAACAAGGCCTGTTGAAGGTTCAAAATAAATAGGTCACACCCCAGGAAGTACCCTGAAGTACCCAGGAAGCAAGGCTTCCAAGCCTCTGTGCCTCACTGCCACTCCACCTATACGCCTAATAAAGACCACCTCGAACTGTGGCTTTCTTCTGCACCCAGTAGATGTAAGAGTGACCCACCAACCAGGCCACCCAAAGTAAAACGAAAACAGAATCAGTGACAAGGCATAACACCAAACACCACCCCACCAGTCCACGTCCATCAAAACAAGTGTTCGGGACGTAAGTAGGACTTAAACCATACCGACTCCCACCTACCTATTCATTTCAACAGTTCCTCACCTAAACCCAAGCGGGATGCCTCCATTGCCGCCCATATCTGGAAGGAATGGGTCTCCAAACTGCATGGGATCCAAACCCATCTCCTAGAAGCCCTTCTGAAAAACCCAAAAGAATTGGAGCCGCGATAGAGCGGATCCATTCCCCTGTACCAAAAACAACCCAGGACTGTGGCAGAAATGCCTCTGCCACTTTTATCTTGGAGTGGCCTTGTTCTTGAAGAAGGCAACCGAGAATAACTGCACCTCAAAAGGAGATGAACACATCTGCTGGCAGCACTCCCACTAAGCGCTGCAGGACTTCAAAAGATACCAGTCTTCTAGTATCCACTGCTTACTTATCTCTCCTAAAGCCCCGTAAGGCTTGACAAATGAGAAAATGTTTGGTAAGGTCCTCCCAACTATTCAACTTGAACAGAAACACCAATGCCACCATATTCCTGTTGATCACAGATGGAGACAAACGTTGTGCAAACAAATGGCATAGGAACCACATTAAAGAATCTAACCATCCCTCCCTTGACTGGGACACCCCTGTATGACCTACCGCTTCGTCCCATGTATCCCAAACCTTTACATAGCAGCCCATGTGCCAGGGGCCAAAGAATTCCTTATGAATCCTGCAAGCATGATGTCCCGAGCCGCCACATCTCCTCCGGAAAGGCCTGTCCTTCCCTCCAGCCACCATGTTTATCAAACCAGGCACGTGACGTGCCTGAAAATCAATATTTTAAAAAATACAAAACAACACAAATCGCCGTAATAAGCATACCACCGGGACTGAAGATGCTGAAAAGCGATTAACCGCATGAACCACCGACATATTGTCCATAAAAAAAAAATTACTTCCCTGTCCAGCAGCACCTCCCCCCACAATGCAAAAGCCACCACCAACGGGAACAACTCAAGAAATGCCAAATTACAGATAAGAGGACTCACTTTCCAGGCCTCAGGCCACTGAGCAGCACACCACCTACCTCCAAAACCTATGCTTCCCGAATCATCCGTGAACAACTCTATGATAAACTTCCCTTCCTACGTGAGTTTGCCATGAGCTTCTGGAGGAGCTTGCTTGCCAGCCTCCTGCCAACAGACACCTCTAAAAGACTACCAAAGTTGACCAACCGTTAGCACTGATTTCATGGAATTGTTTTGGGCATAGGACCATGTGCATAGACGGTCAAAATTATGACTTCCATGGAAATCCCGAACCCCTGTGTGTTAGTGAGAGTGTGTAATTGACATTGTGTGTATATGTCAGTTAGAGTGTGTTTGTGCCAGTATGTGTATGTGACCATGCAAATAGATCCATATGTATTAAATTATATTTAGAATATATATTAATATTATTATATATTATACTGAAACAATGTTTTACTTAAAGTGAACCTGTCAGAGTTCACTGTTCACTGTAATGTTAATTAAATCCCACCATTATTATAAATTAAATCCCACCAAATGTATTGAATTTATTATTTATAACAGTGATACATGATATATTCAATGTAAAATGTTGCTGTATACATTAAGCAGTATGTGTGTATGGATGTATGTATTAAGCAGTATGTGTATATGGAAGGATGTATTAGGCAGTATGTGTGTATAGATGAATGTAATACGCAGTATGAGTGTATGGATATATGTATTAAGCAGTATGTGTGTATAGTTATATGTATTAGGCAGTATGTGTGTGTTGATGTATGTAATAAGCAGTATGAGTGTATGGATGTAGGTATTAAGCAGTATGTTTGTATAGATATATCTATTAGGCAGTATGTGTGTATGGATGTATGTAATAAGCGGTATGAGTGTATGGATGTATCTATTAGGCAGTATGTGTGTGTCGATGCATGTAATAAGCAGTATGAGTGTATTGATATATGTATTAGGCAGTATGAGTGTATGGATGCATGTATTTGGCAATATGTGTGTATGACAAAAAGAGAGATAGAGATTTTTCCCTGTATTTCAAAATGGTTCCAAGAGATTTCCCTTTTTAGGGTTGCTGCCCTATTGTTAATTAGCACTTACTCTTCTTTTATTATACAGTATGTGTGTTTTGTTACAAAGTCCCCTTTGTCTGCTACTATTTTGTTACTTTGTTGTGTTAATTCACGAAAGAACTGTCTCGGATCATTCGTATGTACGAATGACCGACAACCCGGCCCTGGCGTGTGCCGCTAATTAACCTTGTTCACCTCTCCAATACCGAACAAACTATCAAACGACTGACCACCCTACCTGAGGAGTGTGCCCCTGATTGACCACCCAGGAGTTGCGGTTTTGTGGTTAACTGTAGCCTAATTGACCATCGACAGGGTGGTCGCCGTTCGTATGAGAGTGTCGAACTAAATACCAAACAAAATACCGAATAAACTATCGAAAGATCGACCACCCTACCTGAGGAGTGTGCCCCTGCATAACCACCCAGGAGCTGCGGTTTTATGGTTAACCGCAGCCTAATTGACCGTCCACAGGGTGGTTGTTGTCCACAGGGTGGTTGTTGTTCGTAATGGCCGGTGGCCATTTTTAACTACCGAAAGCCCAGCGGGACCTGGTCAACAAACGCCTGGTACTCTTTTCGGATACTATTTCATACAAACCCCACTTGGATTTATCATGCCCTGTCCATTCGTGTATAAAATACCAAAGATCGTGCCGTTCAGTATTTTAAGACTACGTAAGGGTACACGACCCCTTGCAGGACACTATGGCCGAGGATTCCTGGGCTGATAACTGCCGAACAGCCCTCAAAAAAATCTTCATCCTCATGGCGTTTTAATGCCATTCGTGAGATCTGAGCGCTTTTAGTATATCTTGTGCTCTCAGATCTAAGCTGTCTGGGGACAGGTTGGATTTGACAATTAAAGACTATGGTGTATAAGTTATGTATTTTTATTCAGTTTTCATGTATCCATAAAAGTTATAATGTTGCATGTGCCTAGAGATAATTGAGTTACTGTAACCGTTGGAACTAATTATCTCCAGGCTAGAGGGGAGGATTTGAAAGAATGCACTTTGTCCCCATTGGTTGTCGCTTTTTGTCACCTTGTTTACCATTAGGATTATCGTTGGATGCTGTTGGAATCTCGTTACTACTTTCCAGGACTGCGGTCCAACCCGCAGCCAGCCTGAGGGCAACCGCAACATGTATGGACATATGTATTAAGCAGTATGAGTGTGTGGATACATGTATTAGGCAGTATGTGTGTATTGTTATATGTATTAGGCAGTATGTGTGCATGAGGCAGTATGTGTTTATGTATGTATGTAATAAGCAGTATGTGTGTATGGATATATGTATTAGGCAGTATGTGTATATGGATGTATGTAATAAGCGGTATGAGTGTATTGATATATGTATTTTTTTACTGTAAGAACAATCAGGATGTGGAATTCTCTGCCTGAAGAAGTGGTTTTATCAGAGTCCATACAGATGTCCAAACGGCTACTAGATGCATACTTGCAAGAACAGAATATTCAAGGATATAATCTTTCAATGTAGGGTAATAACTGCTTGATCCAAGGATTAATCTGACTGCCATTCTGGGGTCAAGAAGGATTTTTTTTCCTAGCTTGTTGCAAAATTGTGCTTCAAACTGGATTTTTTTGCCTTCTTTTGGATCAACAGCAAAAAACAAATGTGAGGAAGGCTGAACTTGATGGACGCAAGTCTCTTTTCAGCTATGTAACTATGTAACTATGTAACTATTAGGCAGTATGTGTGTATTGATATATGTATTAGGCAGTATGTGTTTATGGATGTAAGTATTAGGCAGTATGTGTGTATGGATGGATGTAATAAGCAGTATGAGTGTATGGATATATGTATTAGGCAGTATGTGTGTATTGATATATGTATTAGGCAGTATGTGTGTATGAGGCAGTATATGTTTATGGATGTAAGTATTAGGCAGTATGTGTGTATGGATGGATGTAATAAGCAGTATGAGTGTATGGATATATGTATTAGGCAGTATGTGTATATGGATGGATGTAATAAGCGGTATGAGTGTATCGATATATGTATTAGGCAGTATGTGTGTATTATGCAGTATGTGTGTATTGATATATGTATTAGGCAGTATGTGTGTATGAGGCAGTATGTGTTTATGGATGTAAGTATTAGGCAGTATGTGTGTATGGATGGATGTAATAAGCGGTATGAGTGTATCGATATATGTATTAGGCAGTATGTGTGTATTGATATATGTATTATGCAGTATGTGTGTATGAGGCAGTATGTGTTTATGGATGTAAGTATTAGGCAGTATGTGTGTATGGATATATGTATTAGGCAGTATGTGTATATGGATGGATGTAATAAGCGGTATGAGTGTATCGATATATGTATTAGGCAGTATGTGTGTATTATGCAGTATGTGTGTATTGATATATGTATTAGGCAGTATGTGTGTATGAGGCAGTATGTGTTTATGGATGTAAGTATTAGGCAGTATGTGTGTATGGATGGATGTAATAAGCGGTATGAGTGTATCGATATATGTATTAGGCAGTATGTGTGTATTGATATATGTATTATGCAGTATGTGTGTATTGATATATGTATTAGGCAGTATGTGTGTATGAAGCAGTATGTGTTTATGGATGTATTAGGCAGTATGTGTGTATGGATATATGTATTAGGCAGTATGTGTATATGGATGGATGTAATAAGCGGTATGAGTGTATCGATATATGTATTAGGCAGTATGTGTGTATTATGCAGTATGTGTGTATTGATATATGTATTAGGCAGTATGTGTGTATGAGGCAGTATGTGTTTATGGATGTAAGTATTAGGCAGTATGTGTGTATGGATGGATGTAATAAGCAGTATGAGTGTATGGATATATGTATTAGGCAGTATGTGTGTATTGATATATGTATTAGGCAGTATGTGTATATGGATGTAAGTATTAGGCAGTATGTGTGTATGGATGTATGTAATAAGCAGCATGAGTGTATCGATATATGTATTAGGCAATATGTGTGTATTATGCAGTATGTGTGTATTGATATATGTATTAGGCAGTATGTGTGTATGAGGCAGTATGTGTTTATGGATGTAAGTATTCGGCAGCATGTGTGTATGGATGGATGTAATAAGCAGTATGAGTGTATGGATATATGTATTAGGCAGTATGTGTATATGGATGGATGTAATAAGCAGTATGAGTGTATGGATATATGTATTAGGCAGTATGTGTGTATACGGCAGTATGTGTTTATGGATGTAAGTATTAGGCAGTATGTGTGTATGGATGGATGTAACAAGCAGTATGTGTGTATGGATATATGTATTAGGCAGTATGTGTATATGGATATATGTATTAGGCAGTATGTGTATATGGATGTATGTAATAAGCAGCATGAGTGTATCGATATATGTATTAGGCAGTATGTGTGTATTATGCAGTATGTGTGTATTGATATATGTATTAGGCAGTATGTGTGTATGAGGCAGTATGTGTTTATGGATGTAAGTATTAGGCAGTATGTGTGTATGGATGGATGTAATAAGCAGTATGAGTGTATGGATATATGTATTAGGCAAGGGCCAGCTCGCCGTCGGATGCTGTAAATCTGCGCTGGCACACACCTCCGAATCTCCCTATTGGTCAGTAATGCTCAGCATGGCCAATAGTATTCTATCTCCAGCTGAGTATCAGAAACTATGCCAAAGACCGGTTATAGAACATCACCAGGAACCGGGACGTCTAGTCACCCTGATTAGGAAGTGTGTGTATGGTTGATTTTATGTATTAGGTAGTATGTATGTATGTATGTATTAGGCAGTATGTGTGTATTGATATATGTATTAGGCAGTATATATGTATTAGGCAGTATGTGTGTATGATGCAAAATATATTAAGCGCTTATTAAAAAAAAGAAATAGTAAATCACCTTTTTGAGCGGTTTAAATGAAGATAATACGAATGTCTCTATTAGATATGTGTAAAAGACAATCTAACATAGTGTAGATCATACAATAAAAAAATAAAAGACAAGCTGCTAATATTTAAACTCACAGACGTGGAGCTATGGGCCCAGCTCCAGGTTAAAGCGACTTTGGATCTGTTTAGGCGATCCACCCCTATAAATGATGTATTTTCCTTTGGTTCTAAAAACCACAACAGGGGGATCACCAATGGCGCAGTATTGTTGTTACATATAAATATGAGAATATAAAATTCCAAGAATCAATACTCACAATGCTGGAGTCATAAACATATGACTCAATTAGACCCACACTGTGCAGATTAAGGACTGCACTCCTTCTTTGTAGAGAAGTAGAAACTGGAACCAAATGGTGTAAAACTAAAAATAACAATTTTATTACATATACATACAAAATTCAAAATGCCTATATTGGCTGCAAAGACCGGTACGCGTTTCGCCAACTTAAATTGGCTTCCTCAGCCGGATAAAAATGATATGTATCCCCTGGTTCCCTTTGTCAGTTTTAAATCTTCTCAAATCGGCGGGTAAGTGCTCGGTTCAAATTCCCGTCACACGCTAGTGCCGCCCACTAGCACAGCGTGTGCGGTCCATGCCTCTTTTTCGTTACGGTACCCACAGGTACCGAGATGTTGTCCTCCTAATTGCTTTCTCCGTAACGAATGAGAATATCTTCTCTCCCTTTTGATTCCACCGTTTTCGAATTCACCTTATAGGATTTCTTCTTCATTTAGCAATAGTCCATATGATGGAAATCAGTAAAAAAGAAGAAAAAAAAAAGCGCAGTATCAGTCCATAATACAAAAATGCCTTATTCTAAATCGCAATAAAAAATAAAAAATACGTATAATAAAAACAGTAAAATACACATT
Source organism: Pelobates cultripes (assembly GCA_933207985.1). Classification (NCBI taxonomy): domain Eukaryota; kingdom Metazoa; phylum Chordata; class Amphibia; order Anura; family Pelobatidae; genus Pelobates; species Pelobates cultripes. Next base: position 1,311,817 of record OW240921.1, on the reverse strand, counting down.
ATCATTTGTTTACAGCAAAGGTTGCAAAATACAAGTCTTTTATAAGCTTGATATTATAAACACATATTGTTGCAATCCTGTTACAGAGAATACATTTGTAGATGGTAAATTGTGTCCAATTCCATTCCACACTGTTTGTTATGTTGTTACAATTATATCATTATCTCAGATTAGTTGATAATTAATTTTTCTTAAATTAAATTAAATTACTTTTCTCTCTCTTCTTTCCTACTTAACCCTGTTATCTTATCCACACTCATTTTATTTCCTTTTCGTGGAGAATAGTAATGTTGTTAAAAACATTATAAAAGTGACATCAATCAAAAATGTAAAATACATTATAAAAATGCCATCGGTCAAAAATAAAATAAAATTATATATCCCTTCTTGATGGGGTAAAAAGATGCAAATTAAAAATAGTTATTCTATATGTTTGGTGTCACTACAAATAAAAACATCATAAAAAATGACACAATTCAAAGTCGGAGTTTAGGCCATAAGGGATTAAAGTGTTCAATTTATAGATCCATTCCATTTCCCGTTTTCCCAAATCCTTTATAAAATCCCCACCTCTCCAATTTTTTTGCACCTTATCTATACCACAGAAAGTGAAGCCCTCTGGTTTCTGAGCGTGATGTAATTTAAAATGACTAGACACACTATGTTGTTCATAACCTATTTGTATTTTATATATATATGCTCTCTAATTCTAACATGTAGGGGTCTAGTAGTTCTTCCCACATAATTTAGCCCACATGGGCAAGTCAGTAAATAGATCACATTTTTAGAGTAACACGTTATAAATGGTTTTATTTGAGTTATAACTGTATCATTCAGATCAATATCCCTGATTTTCCTTCTAGTACACCCTGATTTCTTACACGCCGTGCATTGTCCACAGCCAAAGAAACCTTTCTCATTATTAAATATAGTGGAGGAGTTTTTAACTTACTTCAGCGAGCTTTTCACTAAAGTGTTCTTAAAATTTCTTGCACCCCTATATACCATTCTAGGGTTAGTAGGGAGGATTTGTTTTAGAACAGGATCTCGTAATAAAATTGGCCAGTATTTCCTGATAATTTTATTAATTTGGTAATTGTGACAATTATAGTTACAAACAAATGGTATTACTTGTTCTTCTGTAGTTGCCTTATTCTTATACGATAGTAATTCTTTTCTCTCTCTATTCCTTACTTCATTTCTTGATTCTTCTAATTTATGGATATCATAGCCCTTGGCTAGAAAATCCGCTTTTATGCGTTGAGATTGTTCATCATAGGTGTTGAGATCACTACAATTACGTCTGATTCTCGAAAACTGCCCCTTTGGTGCATTTTCCAGCCAGGGGAAATGATGACAACTAGCCCTCTCTATAAAACTGTTACAATCTACTTTCTTAAAATGATTCCTCGTTTTAATACTCCCTTCTTCCACAAAAATATCTAAATCCAAAAATGTGACTAATTCTTTACTCCATACACTACTAAGTTTGATGCCCCAGTCGTAACAGGATTGCAACAATATGTGTTTATAATATCAAGCTTATAAAAGACTTGTATTTTGCAACCTTTGCTGTAAACAAATGATAAGTATTAAGGCCTTTTGGCCTGTAATTGTGGGAGGGGCGTATGACTCACCTTCTCCCTACTTAAGGGACACCCCTTACCTGGCTCCATACCGTTCGAGGTCAGCGCTGCATCGAGAATCCACTTCCGGTTCACGTACGGCGCCATCTTGCTTTTCAAAAACCCGCGGTTTTCGTTTGGTGTAGCTGTGTCCAGGAATCCTTACAGGTTTTCCGCCCGTTCAGCCACGCACATACCCGGTGTTTTCGTCGCAGATTAAGTCCACAGGACTTCAAAATCGTAAGTCCGTCGCCCGGATCATTTCCCACGGCGTCGCGATTTAAAACGGCCTTACTTTACGGCCACACGCTTTACGGCCAAGTCACAGGCATATTAACCCCTTTGCTGCCGGCAGGCATATCGGTTTCGGTTTTTCTTTGTATTAAGCAAATTTGTTCTGCATATCATCAGCTATAATTGGTTTCATGTCATTTACTGTTATTTATTTTATGCAAATTACGAAATCCTTGCATATGACTGGGGCAATACCCCTGTTAACTACTTATGAATAAGTATTTATTTAGGTTATGGTTTAATCTTAGCAGATATGGCATTATTAAAGTTTTATTGAAATTCTTCATGTTATATACATATATTTATGGAGTTAAGCTTAGACAAGCCTTTACATTTTACAGATGTCGCTTGTAGGATTTACGTTATAAATTATGTTTAGAAATTACGTTTCTATCATACCATGTACTCACGTTTCTTACATGGCACTTATATATTCTGACTTTTTCTTTGTGTACTCAAACGACATACCAAGTACACAAGAACACGGTCTCACAAATCTCACAAACTCTCGGGTTGAATCACACGTCTTGATTCAACCACTCATACGTCACGTTGTTTCCAAATTTTGGGATAACTTCTCAAATATTTCTGTACCTCGTACTTACCTCTTTTCATGGCTTACGTTTACGGCCTAACATATACGGTATTGTTTTAAATCCTGCACCTTATTATACCACAAACACTAGCATTACTATATCATACGCATTAATCTGGTCACCAGAGACATATCATACACACCCCCAAGCATGATTACCATACCACATACAGGGCCAGTCGGGCCAATATCATTCATGTATTCCCTTTCCATATGTACTACTAGAACTCATCACATATAACTAGTCTAAATTGGTATCATAGGATCCAATTCTCACACTATCATATTTGGTTTTTCTATCCCTTTAGGATTTTTCCAGTTTTTCTCTACCTATCGCTTATCAAACGCATACATACTACCAGGTACGTTAAGCCTGCTCACGCCATACATCACATATGGTTCCTCCTCTACTTAGGACATAGAGTACTGGCAATTTTAGGGGTTATAGGCCCAAATAGGTATCCCCCCTCCGGGCATTCTGCCTATCGTTTAGTGGTCCGCGAGGCCAACACCCCGCCTCAACGTTTCGGAGGTAATGCCCCCCGGGCCACACGTGAGTTAGCCGCCTCGCATTATAGAGAGGGTGCCACCTGTCACTCCCTTCCCCTGTTTTCTTGTATTGTCACCGAGAGGCCTACGATTTCCTGCCACTACGTCGGGTGGCCTCAATAACCCCTCGCGCCAACGCATAGATAGAGCCTCTCATAGCCACTTGGCAACTAGCAGGGCCTCACCTGTCACCAAAGAACAAGTTTTAATTTTTCGCCTATCCGGCATAATTAGCCTGCCAGTACATCCCCTCGGGGGGTTTTATGCTAACCATATACTTTTGTAATCTAGTATGTCTCAAGAAGGGGTAGAGGATTTCTCCATCCCAAGGACTCCGGCTAGAACCAACACCCCATCACAGGAGGAAGATACGGCTAGTCCAGCATCTTTCAGATCATGGACTATCCCTCGTATCACTAGCGAACTCAGGAGACGACAAATCCCTTTTCCAGCAACAGCAAGGAAAGCGGAACTTTACAAATTATTACACACCTCAACTGATAACATGGACGCTGGGGAAGGGTCGAGCCAGTCCCACCCAGGGAACATACATGACATGCTCACGTCCCTCATGACATCCATGAGCAAGGTCAATTCTAGGCTGGAGAAACTTGAATCGGTCACTACAGCCCTCACTATGGCTGGACCGGCCACGGCAATTCCCCCATCAGTGGTGGAGTCGCAATCAGTTTCTCCAGCTATCACCTCGGATGACCAAGAAGTTTACCCTGCCCACATGATTCCTGAGCACCTCAGGAGAGATATCCTGGAAGGTAAAGATGTCAATCTGGCCTCACTACTAATTGCCTCCCAGGATATAGTGGAACATAAGACCTACGCTTATGACGATATTTCTGTGGTGGTCAAATCCAGGGATGCACGATTAAATAGGAAGCTAACCATTCCTGAATTTGTATTAGCTTTTGGCATTTATCGGGATGTGGTCTGTACGGTATATCCCCACAGACGTGAGGAGTTTGACTTATATATGCACAGGCTGGTTGATCTGGGCAACAAATATGGTGGGTCAGCTTTCTATGACTACCATAGATCTTTTTCTGCCAAAGTGTCTGGCGCCTTCTCACAGTACGGGACAAGGTCCAACTGGAGTAAGATTGATACGATCATTTTTTGCAGGCACTTTGCAGGTCTAAGAGCACCGGCCTGTGCACACTGCTCCTCCATGGCTCATACTGCCAATTTTTGTCCGACCACTGCGAACGAACCTACCACCTCGCAGGGCACTAGCTCCGCTGTGTCAGCAGAGAGAACACCCAAAGACAAACTGGGTCGACCTATCAAGTTTTTGGGGAAGTCCCAAATATGTAATAATTTCAATGTCGGTGCATGTAATTACAGCGGTTGTCGGTTATTGCATATATGTTCAAAATGTTTTAGGGCACATGCGAAAACCATGTGTCCAAATAAAATGTACCCTAAGCAATACTTAACTGAGATAAATATTTCTGTACTCACGGCATTACTGTCACGACATCCATCTAGACATTTGGTAGACTTCATCATCACTGGTCTATCACAAGGATTCCATACTGGTCTCATACACATGCCTTCAGGAATCCTTGAATGTCCTAATTTACAATCTGCACAACAAAACCCTACAGCGGTTAGCACACTCATAGCCAAAGAAGTGGCAGAGGGCTTCCTATTGGGACCCTTTCAGTCCTCTCCTTTTTCCACATGGCGGACAAACCCCATCGGTATTGTCACAGGGAAATCTTCCCACAAACAAAGACTTATCATCGATCTGTCTGCACCTCACACCTCTGCCTCACCTAGTCTGAACTCCCTTATCCCCTCTGAGGAATTTTCACTTCAATACTCCACCATAGATCACGCCATTACAGCTATCATGCAGGCAGGGGTCGGAGCATGGCTCAGCAAGACTGACATTACAAATGCCTTCAAATTATTGCCTATCCACCCTACACTATGGCACCTGCATGGCATTAAGTGGGCCGGGCACTACTACTTTTTCTCACGCCTAACGTTTGGTTCAAAAAGTAGTCCGGCCATTTTTGACGTATTCGCCGAAACATTATGCTGGTTATTATTAAATGTAGCCAGATGCCCTACAGTTATACACTACCTGGATGATTTCTTACTGATCGAAGAGAACACTTCCCCTCCCAGTAGCCTCATAGCAACCATCAGTCTTTTCAAACAGGTGGGTGTTCCAGTCTCCCCCACCAAAACTGAAGGACCAGATACAGTCATCACCTTTCTGGGAATCATGCTAGACTCAGCCACCATGCAAGCCAGCCTGCCACGCACCAAGATAGAGAACATTCTCACCAACATTAACCTCTACATACACCTCGGTACTTGCAATCGCAAAGAATTGCAGTCTCTACTTGGGTCACTGAACTTTGCCATGCGCATTATACCTCAAGGCCGGGCTTTCATCTCACGGCTCCTAACCATGTTCCCACTGTTTAGACATGATGCACACAGGTTACCACTGGATACCCAAGCCACGGCAGACCTACTTATGTGGAGAAACTTTTTGACCACCTGGAATGGGAAAAGCATGTTTCTCCCTAAATTGTCTGACTCCTCACCTACCATCTGGTCAGACGCGGCGGCTACCACAGGTTTTGCAGCAATTTACGGGAATGAATGGCTTTGGGGTAGCTGGCCTCCAGAGGTACAGGACCTGGAAGGGTTTTCCACTACCTCAGCTCTATTTGAGATGTATCCCATTGTAGCAGCTGCCGTGACATGGGGGCATCTATGGGCAGGTTCGTCAGTACGTTGCCACTCAGACAACCAAGCTACCTGCCACATCATAAACAAAGGCCGATCCAAGTCACTGACCATTATGAGGTTCTTGAGGAAACTCACCTGGCTGGCTGCATGCCATAACTTCTTCTTGTTTTGTGTCCATGTCCCAGGTGTTTGTAACACGGCTGCTGACAATTTGTCTCGTTTCAATTTTCAGGCTTTTCGGCAAATACTTCCGTCAGCCGCACGTACAGCCACGACCACTCCACCTTTCCACCAGCTAGTCATGGACTAGAAGCTATTATGCAACATAGCAGGACATTGGCACAATTAGCACTGTCCACCAATACCCGGAGAACATATGACAGGGCTTTCCTTCTATTTAAAAGATTCCTGTCACTGCACAACGTCACACAACCTTTCATCATGACATCTTTGTTAGGTTTTGCTTCTTTTTGCCACCTCAAACTTAAATTATCTTACAACACAATCAAGCTATATCTGACAGGCATACAACATCACATGCTAACATTACAACCAAACAACACAAGTTTCATGTCCTCCTACCAGATAAAAAACATCCTTAGAGGTATCCAGAGATCCGAACCCCCACGTACCGCGCAAAGGCTACCTATAGACTTCAATATCTTCAAGGATTTATCCAGCCTACTAGATTCAAAACCCTTTGCGAACAACACAAACCTTGTTATAAAAACCGCCATATACGTAGCTTTTTATGGTTTCTTGAGACCAAGAGAATTTACCGCCATCAACACATCCCAGTCCACTCACATTCTGCTTCATTCACACTTAACGAAACACATGGATTACTATATTTTAACTCTGCATCACTCCAAAACCAATCAACACGCACCCCCGGTAGAGGTTAGATACTATCCTACCCACAACGTGTGGTGCCCCGTCACATTACTGGACACCTATACTCAGCATTTCAAAGCATCACCATCTCAACCACTTTTCTGTCTACAAGGTTCGGTACTCACTACCACCACCTTCATGACCCACGTCAGGTCCCTACTTACACAACTAGGACTAAAATCAGCTAACTATTCGGGCCACTCCTTCCGCATAGGGGCGGCCTCCACAGCGTCCAGTGCAAACATTCCAGTACATGTTATCAAGTCACTAGGGCGCTGGAAGTCTTCTGCATACTCTAGATACATACCTAACCCGGTACAAGAAGTTAGAAATGCCTTTCAAGATATGTCTGGTTGAAGTATGTATACTGCTCGTTTCGTAATAAAGTATATTTTCTACTTTTTGCCCTCTTTATTTACAGGCCTACCTCATCGTCGGTTCCGGCACACCACAACCGACTTGCTCTTTCACACTATCCCATACTTATCAGTGTTTGTATCTTCTGTACTATCATGAGCCCTTAACACAAGTATTAAGGCCTTTTGGCCTGTAATTGTGGGAGGGGCGTATGACTCACCTTCTCCCTACTTAAGGGACACCCCTTACCTGGCTCCATACCGTTCGAGGTCAGCGCTGCATCACCCTCCCACCCACTCCTTTTTATTAACTCCTTTTTCTCATACATTTCTTATTGGTGGGCCCTCTTTATTTACAGGCCTACCTCATCGTCGGTTCCGGCACACCACAACCGACTTGCTCTTTCACACTATCCCATACTTATCAGTGTTTGTATCTTCTGTACTATCATGAGCCCTTAACACAATGTGTATTTTACTGTTTTTATTATACGTATTTTTTATTTTTTATTGCGATTTAGAATAAGGCATTTTTGTATTATGGACTGATACTGCGCTTTTTCTTTTCTTCTTTTTTACTGATTTCCATCATATAGACTATTGCTAAATGAAGAAGAAATCCTATAAGGTGAATTCGAAAATGGTGGAATCAAAAGGGAGAGAAGATATTCTCATTTGTTACGGAGAAAGCAATTAGGAGGACAACATCTCGGTACCTGTGGGTACCGTAACGAAAAAGAGGCATGGACCGCACACGCTGTGCTAGTGGGCGGCACTAGCGTGTGACGGGAATTTGAACCGAGCACTTACCCGCCGATTTGAGAAGATTTAAAACCGGCGAAGGGAACCTGGGGATACATATCATTTTTATCCGGCTGAGGAAGCCAATTTAAGTTGGCGAAACGCGTACCGGTCTTTGCAGCCGATATAGGCATTTTGAATTTTGTATGTGTAACGAAATCCCCTATTTACAGACTATACGAACAAGCCTGTTCGGTTATTTGGAGAATTACAACGGGATTTCGTGGAAATAACAATAAATGCGAATGAACGACTGAACCACTGACCTCCCACTGAGGTCGTGTGGCGCCTATTGACCACACTGACTGTTGCGGTTAACCACAGACTAATTGGTGAATAGCGGGTGGTCCGCGTTCATCTACCGAACACGTGGCAATCGCCATTTTGTATTGTCGAACGCACAGCGGTAAATGGTGAGGATTCCCTGGAACTGATTTTGGCTACCTATTTTGTCGAACACCGCTGCTACCTTCGCCCATCCTCGTTCATACGGTGGAAAAACACACAAATGAAGGGGTACTACTTCATTCGTGCGTTAAAGTATGCGAAAGTGACCGACCCCAGATAGCTATAATATGGAACTTGCAGTCGGCTGCAAACACACGAACGGCCGGTGAAAGTCAAACTTCGGTCGACGATTCTGAGAACTGTGTTCGTGGGATCTGAGCGCTATTCGCCTAGAATATGCCCTCAGATCCAAGCTATCTGGGGATATGTGGAACTTAAAGTTTATGTTGTGTAAAAAGAAAGTTATATATTTTTATTCTGTTTTTGCTAAATAAGAAAAGCCATGTTTCTTTCTTCCTGGAGATAATTAAGGCTCTCTTTGCTACCTTAATCTAATTATCTCCAGGATGGAAAAGAGGGAGTGATTTAGGTAAAAGAGGAGTGCTTATGCTATAGCCACTGTGATTGGCTACTGTGTTACTTTTGTCCCAGTCTTCCATCTGGTCCCCTAGGGGAGTGTCCACCAGGTGGAAGACCTGCATAAATACCGGGCGGGTAGCCCACAGTAAATCAGATCGTTTTACCCCTTCATGAAGTCTCGACTCATGTTTGAGGGATTGGGAGTTATAATCACTTCGTTTCAGTTGGATTTCGGGAGAAGCTGCAAGGATCATCACTGCACGAATGCAAGGATCCTTTACACTGGTGGCAAGCGGCGGGATTTCCTCCCGAACGGACGTACCGAATTGAAACAAGTGGTGAATGGCGCATAGATACGAACGCTTGAAACGAACCACATTAAAGGAACTGCTGGAAGTTCGAGGCATAGTGGCAAGCAACAAACCGAAAGCCATGTTAATAGCCGAACTACTGGAGAGCGATCAAACCGGCGAACCACAAATGGCGAATGCAGAGGAAACAGAGTTCCAGAGGGATGTGAGATGGAGACTCAGCCTGGTAGGACCTAACCCTGCACCAGAGATCGTGGTACAGATCTTGGCACAAGCTACAGAGTCACAGAATGCCAGGGAAGCACGAGAAGCCAGAGACAGATCACCTCCAGTGGATATACTGTCGCTATCTGGATCTACAATGGGGCATCAGCGGAAAATGAACTACGCTGCATTTAAAAGCTTTGTGGAAGGTGAGATGGATATTGATAATTACTTGCAAGATTTTGAAAGACGATGTGTGTTAGAAGATTTGGAAAGAGCTAACTGGGCTGCAGTATAAAGTAGTAAACTATCAGGTAGAGCAGCCGTTGAGAGTTGAGAGCTGTGCCAGATGGGGATATACAAAACTATGACAAGATAAAAGAGATTTTGTTAGCCCGGTACGCTGTAACTCCTGAAGCCCATAGAAGGAAATTCAGGGCCCTCAGAAGACAAGGCAAAGATTCATATACGGAGTGGGCATTTCGTATGCAACGCGCTGCCAGTAATTGGATGCAGGGGAATTAGGCAACTACCCTAGAGGATGCTGTGCAATTGTTGTTGCTGGAACAATTTTTTGATTATACTCCAGCGGAGGTGAGAGATTGGGTCAGAGACAGAAAGCCACGGTGGAGGAGGCAGCACGGCTGGCAGACGAATTTCATGAGAGCAGGCGGATGGATGGAAACCGAGGGGTCCAGAGCCAGCGGCCTGCATCTGGCCCGCCAACTATGCCACAGAGGGTACCACCAGCAGGGGGCAATACCACAACCCCGGGGTACCAAAAGACCGCTCCAATGTGTTATGGGTGCAAACAAGTGGGGCACATCAAACCTAATTGCCCACAACGCACTACAGACCACTGGGGGCGGACACCGGTACCACCGACCAAAACAGCCGCACACTGTGTGCAAGAGGATTACAACTCTCTGACTCAAGAGACACCCAGTAGCAATAGTGAGAATTGGGCCACCTTACATGAGGTGAACCCTGTCCAAGCGGCTGGGGATAACAGGGCGCACCACCGCCAGTCAGTAAAGCTCAATGGACAAGAGGCTCGGGGACTAAGAGACAGCAGGGCTACTATTACCTTGGTCCAGCCACACCGGGTCACCCCGACCCAGCACACAGGACGCACCATTGCTGTAAGGGTGGCCGGAGGGGCAATTCACAAATTACCAACAGCCCGGGTTCACATTGATTGGGATACAGGGGCCAAGGCCATAGAAGTGGGCATCATGCCAGATTTGCCCGCTGAAGTATTGCTGGGGAATGATCTAGGATGCCTGACGTCCCAATTGGCAGCCTGCAGTCCCGAAGGAGCACTACCTGTTACCACCCGGCAGCAATCCAGAGCTATGGAAGCCTCCCCCTCAACCCATGACCAGGTAAGCGATAACCCTCTGACGATTCCCCCTGAACATACTTCTTACTGGGGTACCCCTCAAGACTTTGAGCAAGCGCAATGGGAAGATCCCACCTTAAAAGGGTATCGGAGGGAGGCAGAACAAACCCAGGGAGACAGAGATCAGGCAAGGTTTAGCTGGGAAAAGGGTTTACTGTACCGAGTGACTGGGGAGCGGGCCAGGTAGAAAAAAGACAGTTAATAGTGCCCCGTAAGTATCGAGTAGAACTGTTACGGATTAGCCACGATATTCCCCTAGCAGGTCACTTGGGCATTAAAAAGACGAGAGACAGACTCACCCAGTCCTTTTTCTGGCCAGGGGTCACTAGAGATTTGCAGGATTATTGTAGGACCTGCGAAGTATGCCAAAAGGTAGGGAAGAGAGGGGATCACCCCAGGGCAAAACTACGTCCCCTACCCATTATTGAGGAACCATTTTTCCGAGTGGCAGTTGATTTAGTCGGGCCACTCAGTAAACCCAGTCCATCCGGTAAGAAATACATTCTTACTGTGGTGGACTACGCTACCCGCTACCCCGAAGCTATAGCTCTGTCAAATATACATGCAGAGACGGTAGCGGAAGCACTAGTTCAGGTATTCACTAGGGTGGGATTCCCTAGGGAGATAGTGTCAGATCAGGGAACCAAATTCCCCGCGGTGATCTGGCAGAGCTGTGGGGTAAAACCCATATTAAGTTCTCCCTATCCCCCCCAAACCAATGGCCTCTGTGAACGCTTTAACGGCACCCTTAAGCAAATGCTCATCACGTTCACAGAGACCTGTAAGAATTGGGAAAGATCCTCCCTCATTTGCTCTTTGCCTATAGGGAAGTTCCCCAGGAGTCCACCGGATTCTCCCCGTTCGAGCTATTATAAGGGAGACGGGACCGGGGACACCTGGATCTAGTACGGGAACATTGGGAAGGTGATATGGAACAAGCAGGAACCCCTATAGTCTCCTTTGTGCTAGAGTTGAGGGACCGGCTGCAGGCTCTGACCGAAACAGTTCGGGAGAACCTGCGAGCCGCCTAACAACGGCAGAAGTACTGGTATGACAAGGGAGCTAGAGACCGCATATTAGAAGTGGGACAAAAGGTCCTAGTGCTTAAACCTATCAAAACAGATAAGTTACAAGCATCCTGGCAGGGCCCCTACACTGTAATAGAGCGGATCAGTGATACCACGTACATTGTGGCAGACTGTTCCGATGAAAGGATCCGGCGGTCCTTCCATGTAAACATGCTCAAGCCATATCTCGAGAGACCAGAGGAGGTCTCCGCGGTATGCGCTCCAGCATATGAAGATAACGAGGGTATCCCTTTACCAGATATGCTTCCACAGAAACCCACAGGAGTAGACCAGGTACAGTTGGGTCCAGAATTAGGTTCCGAGGAACAAGCTCAGGCTTCCCAACTGTTAAAGGAATTTGGGGGCATGTTTTCAGCAGCCCCAGGGTATACGACCCTGGCAGTCCACAGAGTGGAGACCCCAGGCCAGTTACCCCTGCAGCAGCAGCCTTACCGAATTCCAGAGGCAGTACGGGAAAGCATGTTAACGGAACTCCAGGACATGTTAGAACTGGGGGTCATAGAACTGTCCCAAAGCCCCTGGGCTTCCCCAGTAGTCCTGGTTCCTAAAAAAGATGGTACCACCAGGTTCTGCGTGGACTACCGTAAGCTAAACGATCGGACCGTTACCGACGCATACCCCATGCCCAGAGTAGACGAGCTGCTAGACCGTATGGCTGGGGGGAATTATTTGACCACTATTGATTTGTGTAAGGGATATTGGCAAATCCCTTTGGAGCCTGGGGCCATTCCAAAATCGGCATTTGTCACCCCATTTGGCCTATACCAGTTTAACCCCTTAAGGACCAAACTTCTGGAATAAAAGGGAATCATGACATGTCACACATGTCATGTGTCCTTAAGGGGTTAAGGTTATGCCATTTGGGATGAAGAATGCCCCAGCTACGTTTCAAAGGATGGCAGACCGGCTCCTAGAGGGATTTCAGGGCTTTGCTTGTGCTTACCTGGATGATATAGCTATCTTCAGTGGCACTTGGGAAGCCCACCTGGAGCACATCTCAGTAGTGCTCAACCGAATTCAGAATGCAGGGCTAACCTTGAAGCCTGAGAAATGTCACATGGGCATAGCTGAAGTCCAATATCTAGGTCACAGAGTAGGGTCAGGAAAACAGAGACCAGAGCCCGCTAAGATTGAGGCCATCACCCAGTGGCCTCAACCCCGGACGAAAACCCAGGTCATGGCGTTCTTGGGCACCACAGGTTATTACAGGAAATTTGTAGCGGAATACAAACCCTTGACAGACCTCACCAAAAAGTCCCTACCCCGACAAGTAGTCTGGTCCACTGAGTGTGAGGAGGCGTTCCAGAAACTCAAGGCTGCGTTAAGTGCATCTCCTGTGTTAGCGGCACCTGATCATACTAAAAGGTTTCTTGTCCACACAGATGCCTCAATGTTTGGACTGGGAGCAGTATTGAGCCAGGTGGGAGACGATGGCATGGATCACCCGGTGGCGTATCTGAGCCGAAAAATATTACCCCGCGAAGTCAGCTATGCCACTGTGGAGAAAGAGTGTCTGGCATTAGTCTGGGCACTTAAGAAACTACAACCCTACTTGTATGGACGCTCCTTCACAGTGCTGACTGACCACAACCCTTTAATTTGGCTTAACAGAGTAGCTGGCGATAACCCCAGACTACTCAGATGGAGCTTGGCACTGCAACCCTATAATTTTACAATGCAGTATCGCCCCTGGAAACAGAATGCCAATGCCGATGGCCTGTCACGGCAAACTGAACTGGAAAAGTAGTTATTTTTGTTTGTTTCTCCTGTGCTACCGGACATCCCTTAGCCGACCCGTTAGGATCTAAGCAGGTATGCCGTTCCATGGGACTAAGGGGGAGCTGTGTAACGAAATCCCCTATTTACAGACTATACGAACAAGCCTGTTCGGTTATTTGGAGAATTACAGCAGGATTTCGTGGAAATAACAATAAATGCGAATGAGCTACCGAACCACTGACCTCCCACTGAGGTCGTGTGGCGCCTATTGACCACCCTGACTGTTGCGGTTAACCACAGACTAATTGGTGAATAGCGGGTGGTCCGCGTTCATCTACCGAACACGTGGCAATCGCCATTTTGTATTGTCGAACGCACAGCGGTAAATGGTGAGGATTCCCTGGAACTGATTTCGGCTACCTATTTTGTCGAACACCGCTGCTACCTTCACCCATCCTCGTTCATACGGTGGAAAAATACACGAATGAAGGGGTACTACTTCATTCGTGCGCTAAAGTATGCGAAAGTGGCCGACCCCCGATAGCTATAGTATGGAACTTGCAGTCGGCTGCAAACACACGAACGGCCGGTGAAAGTCAAACTTCGGTTGATTATTCTGAGAACTGTGTTCGTGGGATCTGAGCGCTATTCGCCTAGAATATGCCCTCAGATCCAAGCTATCTGGGGATATGTGGAACTTAAAGTTTATGTTGTGTAAAATTAAAGTTATAGATTTTTATGTTGTTTTACTAAAATAAGAAAAGCCATGTTTCTTTCTTCCTGGAGATAATTAAGGCTCTCTTTGCTACCTTAAGTTAATTATCTCCAGGATGGAAAAGAGGGAGTGATTTATGTAAAAGGGGAGTGCTTATGCTATAGCCACTGTGATTGGCTACTGTGTTACTTTTGTCCCAGTCTTCCATCTGGTCCCCTAGGGGAGTGTCCACCAGGTGGAAGACCTGCATAAATACCGGGCGGGTAGCCCACAGTAAATCAGATCGTTTTACCCCTTCATGAAGTCTCGACTCATGTTTGGGGGATTGGGAGTTATAATCATTTCGTTTCAGTTGGATTTCGGGAGAAGCTGCAAGGATCATCGCTGCACGAATAGAAGGATCCTTTACAGTATGTATATGTAATAAAATTGTTATTTTTAGTTTTACACCATTTGGTTCCAGTTTTTTCTTCTCTACAAAGAAGGAGTGCAGTCCTTAATCTGCACAGTGTGGGTCTAATTGAGTCATATGTTTATGACTCCAGCATTGTGAGTATTGATTCTTGGAATTTTATATTCTCATATTTATATGTAACAACAATACTGCGCCATTGGTGATCCCCCTGTTGTGGTTTTTAGAACCAAAGGAAAAGACATCATTTATAGGGGTGGATCGCCTAAACAGATCCAAAGTCGCTCTAACCTGGAGCTGGGCCCATAGCTCCACGTCTGTGAGTTTAAATATTAGCAGCTTGTCTTTTATTTTTTTATTGTATGATCTACACTATGTTAGATTGTCTTTTACACATATCTAATAGAGACATTCGTATTATCTTCATTTAAACCGCTCAAAAAGGTGATTTACTATTTCTTTTTTTTAATAAGCGCTACATTCATATATTTTGCATTGTATTTTATGTGTGACGTTGGAAGGGGTCATTAGAATGTTTTAGCAGCTGTATTTTTATTTGTTTTTACATAAGGTTTACTGATTATTACATTTATAAGCGCTGGTTTCTTTAAAATATTAGAGTATGTGTGTATGAGGCAGTATATGTTTATGGATGTAAGTATTAGGCAGTATGTGTGTATGGATGGATGTAATAAGCAGTATGAGTGTATGGATATATGTATTAGGCAGTATGTGTGTATTGATATATGTATTATGCAGTATGTGTGTATTGATATATGTATTAGGCAGTATGTGTGTATTGATATATGTATTATGCAGTATGTGTGTATTGATATATGTATTAGGCAGTATGTGTGTATTGATATATGTATTATGCAGTATGTGTGTATTGATATATGTATTAGGCAGTATGTGTGTATGAGGCAGTATGTGTTTATGGATGTAAGTATTAGGCAATATGTGTGTATGGATATATGTATTAGGCAGTATGTGTATATGGATGGATGTAATAAGCGGTATGAGTGTATCGATATATGTATTAGGCAGTATGTGTGTATTATGCAGTATGTGTGTATTGATATATGTATTAGGCAGTATGTGTGTATGAGGCAGTATGTGTTTATGGATGTAAGTATTAGGCAGTATGTGTGTATGGATGTATGTAATAAGCAGTATGATGTGTATAAGGAGTATGAGTGTATGGATATATGTATTAGGCAGTATGTGTATATGGATGGATGTAATAAGCAGTATGAGTGTATCGATATATGTATTAGGCAGTATGTGTGTATTATGCAGTATGTGTGTATTGATATATGTATTAGGCAGTATGTGTGTATGAGGCAGTATGTGTTTATGGATGTAAGGATTAGGCAGTATGTGTGTATGGATGGATGTAATAAGCAGTATGAGTGTATGGATATATGTATTAGGCAGTATGTGTGTATTGATATATGTATTAGGCAGTATGTGTTTATGGATGTAAGTATTAGGCAGTATGTGTGTATGGATGGCTGTAATAAGCAGTATGAGTGTATGGATATATGTATTATGCAGTATGTGTATATGGATGTATGTAATAAGCAGCATGAGTGTATCGATATATGTATTAGGCAGTATGTGTGTATTATGCAGTATGTGTGTATTGATATATGTATTAGGCAGTATGTGTGTATGAGGCAGTATGTGTTTATGGATGTAAGTATTAGGCAGTATGTGTGTATGGATGGATGTAATAAGCAGTATGAGTGTATGGATATATGTATTAGGCAGTATGTGTGTATTGATATATGTATTAGGCAGTATGTGTGTATGGATGTATGTAATAAGCAGCATGAGTGTATCGATATATGTATTAGGCAGTATGTGTGTATTATGCAGTATGTGTGTATTGATATATGTTTTAGGCAGTATGTGTGTATGAGGCAGTAGGTGTTTATGGATGTAAGTATTAGGCAGTATGTGTCTATGGATGGATGTAATAAGCAGTATGAGTGTATGGATATATGTATTAGGCAAGGGCCAGCTCGCCGTCGGATGCTGTAAATCTGCGCTGGCACACACCTCCGAATCTCCCTATTGGTCAGTAATGCTCAGCATGGCCAATAGTATTCTATCTCCAGCTGAGTATCAGAAACTATGCCAAAGACCGGTTATAGAACATCACCAGGAACCGGGACGTCTAGTCACCCTGATTAGGAAGTGTGTGTATGGTTGATTTTATGTATTAGGTAGTATGTATGTATGTATGTATGTATAAGGCAGTATGTGTGTATTGTTAATTGTATGCATTCGGTAGTATGTATGTATTAGGCAGTGTATGTGTGTATGGATGCATATACTGGATGAATGTATTTTTATTGGGCAGTGTGTTGCTTTCCTCCCTAAATGTCACTATGTCTCTCTAGAAAATATCTCTGTTTCCTAAATACATACAAAAGAACCAAATATAGTGAAGTATGTAATAACATTACAACATATCTTTATTGGTCTCACTTACAAGTGAAGAAATGTATCAGGCATATCTCCATACAATATGGAACTCCCAGACGGTGTAAAGGTAGATCCAATGGAGTAGATGAAATAAATGCACTACATACAACTGTAACGGACCGTTTTGCACAAAAGGGGAAAAAACCGCTTAGACGATAATCCCCCTTTCAGAGTCAGGCACAGCTACTGTAGAATCACCAAAACTCACGAACCGCCAATAAGTGAATGCTCCAAACTCCCGAACGGCATACAAGGGAATAAGGTAGCACTTCAAATAAACGAACAGGAACCATACGAATAGCTGCTAGCAGGCGAACAGGAAAAGCTTCCAAGCGGCTTACACTCCTGGCAATCAGTCCTTAGCAGCATACAGTAAATCCCCCCAAAGACGAGACAAGGCTCCGTGTTGAGGGTCAAGCAGTGGTCTGTTTAATGAGGGCTACCTGCCCGGCTTTTATGCAGGTCTCCCACCTGGTGGACACTCCCCTAGGGGACCAGATGGAAGACTGTGACAAGGGACAGACAAGTATACAAATAGGACACACAGTCACAGTATATTCCCACAATGCATCCTGGCTTCCTCCCCTCTGCCCTGGGAGATAATTGGGAAGTAACTCAATTATCTCCCAAGACAAAGGCAAAACTCCATTACACACGTGGGAACACAAAACCAGCATAACACTTTAAAATGCACAAAGTAACATTTACTACATAAACCACAGACATGTAACATATCCCCAGATAGCTCAGGTCTGAGTGCACATTATTAGGTGAATGGCACTCAGACCACACGAATACAGTTTAATCGCCATGGAGCCAAAGTCTTTACAGTCAGTTTCATACGAATGGGCTCCATGGGATTCCTATCTGGGGTATAAGACATTCACACAAAAATACCGAACACCGGGTCATTCGTGTGCTTTCACCGAACAAGAAGGGAGGTCGGCGGCTTCAGCGGTGTTCGCGCAAAACTGTGTCCGATTTTAGTTCCATGAAAATAGAGGCGAACACCGCTGTTCATTCGTATGGTTTAAAATGGCCGCGACCTCGTGTTCGGGATACGAACGGCGGCCACCCAGCGTTCATCAATTAAGCTGCGGTTAACCGCAGCTTCAGGGAGGTTAATTGCCGGCACACTCCAGCTCCCAGGTGGTCCAGTCATTCGTACGGTTGTTCGGTAGATTGAAACTACCGAACAACCGGCAGAAAAGCATGAATATGGCTTTTCTGCATGGAAAAATAAAGTCTTTTAAAAGGGGCCATAGTCCAAAGGCAGCAGGCGAGCAACCAGGCTTCTCCAATGCAATGTGGCGAGATTGGTCTCGTCACATCTCTCCCCTTTTCCAAACAGACTAACAGGGTATCTGACCTCCTGCCGGTCAGTGCCCTTGTTAGTCCAGCAGCCCACCCACAACAAATAATCAACAGCACAGCCCACCCACAATAAATGGTTACTACACCTGGGTAAAGGGGAAGCTTGTCCATGTCCAGGTGCCTCACCACGGCTGTGCTGGGTACGGGTACGCTGACTTGGTGGGTTGCTGCGTGGGCAGAGACCAGCGGCACTCTGCCCTGTTGCCAGCGCTACTGGGAGGGTAGCCTGGTGGAAGCCTGGTTGTTGGAGGGGGAGACCGACTGTCTCCCCTTTAAATACACCGCTCTGCTGCTGCTGCTGGAGACTGACTGTCTCCCCTTTAGCTGCACAGTCCTGCTGCTGGAGACCGACCGTCTCCCCTTTGGTTACCCATCTCTGCTGCTGGAGGGGGAGACCGACTGTCTCCCCTTTGGCTAAACAGCCCTGTCGCTGGGGGGCAGGACCGACCGTCCCTACCCCCTGTGCTGGCAGTGTAGAGACTACGGTCCCATCTGCACGGTTGTGGGGCTTACTGTCTCCCCTTTGTACATTAAGCTGCCGCTGGGGAGAGGGGGTAACAAGCTCCTCTCCCATACATACTTCCAGCTGTGGGGGAGGGAGACCGACTGTCTCTGCTCCCAATACAGAGTCCTGCTGCTGGGGAAAGGAGACTGGGCTCTCTATTCCCGGTAGGACACTCTGCCGCTGGGGAATGGAGACTGGGCTCCCAATTCCCAATGATCTGTGCTGCCGCTGGGGAATGGAGACTGGGCTCCCAATTCCCAAAGCATCATACTGCCGCTGGGGAATGGAGACTGGGCTCCCAATTCCCAAAAAATCACGCTGCCGCTGGGGAGGGAGGACACTGCTCTCCTCTCCCTGGACTTCCCACTGCCTTCCCGGCATATCACTTGGCTGCTGGGGGGCAGGAACAACTACCTCTGCCCCCTGTAACTCAGCCTGCCGCTGGGGAATGGAGCTCAGGCTCCCAATTCCCTGCAATATCTCCCGCTGGGGAATGGAGCTCGGGCTCCCAATTCCCTGCAATTTCTCCCGCTGGGGAATGGAGCTCGGGCTCCCAATTCCCTGCAATTTCTCCCGCTGGGGAATGGAGCTCGGGCTCCCAATTCCCTGCAATTCATTCTGCTGCTGGGGGACAGGAGCGACTATCTCTGTCCCCTGTAACTCAGCCTGCCGCTGGGGAATGGAGCTCAGGCTCCCAATTCCCTGCAATATCTCCCGCTGGGGAATGGAGACTGGGCTCCCAATTCCCAATAAATCACACGGCCGCTGGGGAATGGAGACTGGGCTCCCAATTCCCTGCAGGACCGGTGGAGAGACCTCGGTCCCATCTCTACCGGCCACCTGGGGTTCTTCCCAGAAAATATCCACAATGTCTTCCCAGCTGAATGGGTCTGTCACCTTGCTGTCCTGCTGAATCTTCTCAATGGAGTGGAAGAGATCTCGGTAGTCCTGCTCCAGTTCCCACTCCAGGGTTGCTAGGTGAGCCAGGTCTTGCTCAATGTCGTGAGTGTCGTCCCAGTCATACCTGCTCTCCCTCCACTCCAAGAGATCACTGAACTGGGCTTGTGTAGGGCTCCCAAATTCAGGCTCTGAAAAAGCCTCCCATAACAAGCCAGGACCATCAAACTCCTCTCCCTCTGGCTTGTCATGCTCGGCTGTCCAGGGCAGGTACTGTGCCCCATACCACCAGAGCGCCTGGTATGCATCTTCCAGCCAAATCTCCTGCCATACCCGGTGCTCCAATTCCTTCACCCATTCATCTAGGGGCTGCTCTCCCAGGAAGGGCATCCGCAGGGCCACTTGCTTCTGCAACCGCTGCTCTTCACTGGGGAGACTCTCACCCCGCTGGTACTGTACATTATCCAGGGCCTGGTACCAGATGCCTTTCCTTAATGCTCGGCTGTCCAGGGCAGGTACTGTGCCCCATACCACCAGAGCGCCTGGTAGGCATCTTCCAGCCAAATCTCCTGCCATACCCGGTGCTCCAATTCCTTCACCCATTCATCTAGGGGCTGCTCTCCCAGGAAGGGCATCCGCAGGGCCACTTGCTTCTGCAACCGCTGCTCTTCACTGGGGAGACTCTCACCCCGCTGGTACTGTACATTATCCAGGGCCTGGTACCAGATGCCTTTCCTTAATGCAAGGCCATCCAGGTCCTCCTCCTCGTATGACACTGCTGGTTCCATGCTGTTGCTGTCAGGGTCGCTGTACTCAGACATGCGTTGCCCTCAAATTGTAAATCCAAGGAATGGTGTCGCCTGTAGCTGTCCTGTAGTCTGTGGGAACGATCCCGCCGCTTGCCACCAATTGTAACGGACCGTTTTGCACAAAAGGGGAAAAAACCGCTTAGACGATAATCCCCCTTTCAGAGTCAGGCACAGCTACTGTATAATCACCAAAACTCACGAACCGCCAATAAGTGAATGCTCCAAACTCCCGAACGGCATACAAGGGAATAAGGTAGCACTTCAAATAAACGAACAGGAACCATACGAATAGCTGCTAGCAGACGAACAGGAAAAGCTCCCAAGCGGCTTACACTCCTGGCAATCAGTCCTTAGCAGCATACAGTAAATCCCCCCAAAGACGAGACAAGGCTCCGTGTTGAGGGTCAAGCAGTGGTCTGTTTAATGAGGGCTACCTGCCCAGCTTTTATGCAGGTCTCCCACCTGGTGGACACTCCCCTAGGGGACCAGATGGAAGACTGTGACAAGGGACAGACAAGTATACAAAAGGACACACAGTCACAGTATATTCCCACAATGCATCCTGGCTTCCTCCCCTCTGCCCTGGGAGATAATTGGGAAGTAACTCAATTATCTCCCAAGACAAAGGCAAAACTCCATTACACACGTGGGAACACAAAACCAGCATAACACTTTAAAATGCACAAAGTAACATTTACTACATAAACCACAGACATGTAACATATCCCCAGATAGCTCAGGTCTGAGTGCACATTATTAGGTGAATGGCACTCAGACTACACGAATACAGTTCAATCGCCATGGAGCCAAAGTCTTTACAGTCAGTTTCATACGAATGGGCTCCATGGGATTCCTATCTGGGGTATAAGACATTCACACAAAAATACCGAACACCGGGTCATTCGTGTGCTTTCACCGAACAAGAAGGGAGGTCGGCGGCTTCAGCGGTGTTCGCGCAAAACTGTGTCCGATTTTAGTTCCATAAAAATAGAGGCGAACACCGCTGTTCATTCGTATGGTTTAAAATGGCCGCGACCTCGTGTTCGGGATACGAACGGCGGCCACCCAGCGTTCATCAATTAAGCTGCGGTTAACCGCAGCTTCAGGGAGGTTAATTGCCGGCACACTCCAGCTCCCAGGTGGTCCAGTCATTCGTACGGTTGTTCGGTAGATTGAAACTACCGAACAACCGGCAGAAAAGCATGAATATGGCTTTTCTGCATGGAAAAATAAAGTCTTTTAAAAGGGGGCCATAGTCCAAAGGCAGCAGGCAAGCAACCAGGCTTCTCCAATGCAATGTGGCGAGATTGGTCTCGTCACAACAACAATACAAAAAGAACTTAAAATAAATATAGCAGCATCTATTGATAAAATTTTATTACATACTTCACTATATTTGGTTCTTTTATTTTGCATATATCCCACGGAGGATCTTTTTCACCATACTACTACCCCTGGGAGGGTGAGAAGCCTGATTTCATGTTCGTTTGTGAGTGCACCTGTGACGGAACGCTGGCACTCCGACTGAGTACCTCCGCCAATCGATGCTCCTAGCGCTTGCCGAGGACTCCAAGCACTCCAACCGACACCATCAGCACTGCAGACCCCACTTCCAGCGATGCAACTGCGCCGGGGTCTCTGCTGTTTCCACCCACCCTGGACCCAAGGCCAGGATCCAGCTTCCAGTGGGTGAACCTCTCTTTCCCCAGAGAGCAGGAACAGGAACAAATCAAGCTATTGCAAGAGCTTCCTCTGGGGAGTAAGTGATTATAGCAATCCCCAGAGTGTAGGTATCCCTTCCCCCAAACATGAGCCAAGGCTTAATGCTGGAACAAGACTGATTTACTGGCACACAGAACTCACAATTTATGCAACACAAAACTCCTCCTCTGGGCCAGGCTAGATAATTGAGTTTCTACAATACACAAAGCTCAATTATCTGCTGGCCAGAAACATTACAATTTTTACAGCATTCATAACTTCTAAAATATACATCAC
This sequence comes from Pelobates cultripes, assembly GCA_933207985.1. Taxonomy (NCBI): domain Eukaryota; kingdom Metazoa; phylum Chordata; class Amphibia; order Anura; family Pelobatidae; genus Pelobates; species Pelobates cultripes. The sequence goes on along the minus strand of OW240921.1, from coordinate 1,289,182 downwards.
AGGGACCCCAAAACATGCAATAACCCCATATCCTTAACCCAGTATATCCTTGGAACCGGGGGATCTGGGTGAACCACATATCCAAAATTCACCCAGATCCGTCCAGTACTTTGGAAAATACAGTTTAATGCAGATTCTGCAGAACATATATAGGCTAAATGAAAAACAATTACTGTATAATGTGTCCCCTGCTGTATAGTCCAAAACCACTGCACGATGTCTCTGTGCACCAAATACTGGCGAGATAGCACCGTGTTGAAAAGTCCAAACAGTGTCTGTGAGTTAAAATGGCCGCCATCCATTGTTCTCACCATGTGCTTCTGATACAGGAAATGGTGGCCACCCAGTAACTCCACAGTATGTCCCCAGATGGTTCTTAAAGGGCCAGCAGCAGCACAACACAAATCCATTATGCCCAAATCATGTCTTTAAAGGGCAATACATCCCAGGGGCCATAGTCACAGGGCAAGAGGCGGGCAAGCAGTCCTCTCCAGGCACAAGTGGCGAAGGGCACTTCGTCACACATCTTCCCTTTGGGGGGAAGACTAAACAGGTACCTGACCTTCTGCCGGTCAGTACCTAGATTAGTCGGGCAGCCCACCCACAAAGAAAAATACGCAGAGTAACCCCCCCACAATAAATGGTACTGGCCTGTAGGTTCAAGTTTGTAGTGGGACAGCGCAGCACTCTCGGTCTCCCTGGTGCAGCTAGGCAAACTGCTGGTGTTGCTTGGGGGGCAGAGGCCAGCGGCGCTCTGCCCTGCTGCCAGCTCTTCCACTGGGGTAACCCGTGGTAAGTCAGGCTCTGATACAGGGGAAAAGGGGGGGCAGAGGCTAACAGAGCTCTGCCCAGATGCCAGCTCTTCTGCTGGGAGGGGGTCAGTGGGTATCGCAGGCTCATCCACTGCCCCCAGGACCCAGTTGGGATGTAGCTGGGGAGGGGAAGTTTCGCTTACCTCCTCCTCCTGGCATCCCTGCGGGGTTGGTTGGGGATCTGGACCGCCCGTCCAGCCTCCCTGTAGGACTGGCACAGAGACCGCGGTCCCATCTGCGCCAGTGTGGTTAGGTTTGTCTTCCCCCTCTCCCGGTATCTCTGGCTGCTGTTGGAGGGGGAGGCTGGTTGCCCCCACACCCCAGGACGCTGGTTGCTGTAAGGTGGAGGGATCGACCATCATCTCCTCCTGGAACTCAGGCCGCCGCTGGGGAGAGAGACCAGTTGTCTCCTCTCCCTGTATATTATACTGCCTCTGGGGACCTTGGCTGACTGCCCAGCATCCCTGTAGGGCTGGCAGAGAGACTTCGGTCCCATCTCCGCTTGCCATCTCTCTGTGTCCCCAGGACAAGTCTATGAGGTCGCCCACCTCTGGCTGCTGTTGGAGAGGGAGGCCGGTTGCCTCCCCTCCCCAGGACGCTGGTTGCTGTACGGGGGAGGGATCTACCATCACCTCCTCCTGGAACTCAGGCCGCCGCTGGGGAGAGAGACCGGTTGTCTCTTCCCTCTGTACGGTGCACTGCCGCTGGGAAGGGAGGTCGCTGCTCTCCTCTCCCTGTAACTCACTCTGTCGCTGGAGACGGGGTGTCAATACCCCCAAACTCCACAGTTGGTACTCGTAGTTCCGTGCGTCTTGGTTCTCAGCACTCAACAGGCGCATCACTTGATGGACCACCTCATCTGAAGGGTTTGGGTCAAACCAGACCAGCCGCGCCTTTACTTCCTTCATGAAATCAGCACCCTCATAGCACTGTGACAGGCGGATTTGCAATTCACTGGCTGCTGTCCAGGGTCTTGCTAGCTCCATGTTGCTGTAGGTAGGGACGCTGCGCAGAGGCTAGCGTTGCCCTCAATTATAAATCCGTAACTCCACACGTTACCGGTGTCTCTGAGCTGCTGGTCCTCGCACTAGGACGCCATCCCACCGCTGCCACCAAATGTGACGGAATGCTGGCACTCCGACTGAGTACCTCCGCCAATCGATGCTCCTAGCGCTTGCCGAGGACTCCAAGCACTCCAACCGACACCATCAGCACTGCAGACCCCACTTCCAGCGATGCAACTGCGCCGGGGTCTCTGCTGTTTCCACCCACCCTGGACCCAAGGCCAGGATCCAGCTTTAGTGGGTGAACCTCTCTTTCCCCAGAGAGCAGGAACAGGAACAAATCAAGCTATTGCAAGAGCTTCCTCTGGGGAGTAAGTGATTATAGCAATCCCCAGAGTGTAGGTATCCCTTCCCCCAAACATGAGAATTACCCACATGATGGCATACCATTTGCAAAAGTAGACTACTCAAGGTATTGCAAGTGGGCTATGTCCAGTCTTTTGTAGTAGCCATTTAGTCACAAACACTGGCGTAATTTAAAAACAGAGGGGAAGAGTCTGCGCTTAAAGGACCACTCTAGGCACCCACACTCTAGGCATAAACATAGCACTATTTCCTCTAGTGGCTGTCTCATTGACAGCCACTAGAGGCGCTTGCGTGCTTCTCACTGTGATTTTCACAGTGAGAGCACGCCAGCATCCATAGGAAAGCATTGTGGCAATAGAGCAGTATTTTCTGCTCTACTCTTGTGAGTATATTTTATGCTATTTTATTTATTTTAATGTTCCTACTGAGAGCACTATTTGCTGTTTCTTATACCTTGTGGAATACGGTGGAACCCAAGCCGGACGGACGGACCTACCCTTCCAGTGCATCCTGTAGTGGGGATTATACCACTAAGTGCGCTTCACCCCAGAGCTGGCCCTAGCTCCATCAAATGTGAGTGCACAATCCTCCTTTTTACTTATTTTTACCCTTTGAGCTACAATATTTCACCATTGGCAGTTTTTTGTGTTTTCTTTTATCTCCACATATATGGATTATCTACAACCCGGACGGATCAACTCCTGAGGATTGTACACATACCCTATCCATATATCAGTGAGACTGTTTTTATTGATTTTATTCAACATTTTTCTTATCATTTGATTTTTATTGAACATCTGGATGGACTCTGTTTTATTCATTATTTTTATATAATTGCAATAGAGACTATTATACCCAGGTTTTATTACTTGCTGATTATACACTTCAACCAATTGGTTTCTATTTTATGGTACTGTTCTCTGTACAATAGCGCAGCCCTTAAATCCTTTTTTTTCTTCCCATCTTTAGCATTCATATTTGTTTTTGTGTGAAAAAAAGCAAAAAACAAATATTTGGCCAGTGTTTGTGACTAAGTGGCTACTAAAAATGACTGGACATACCCCACTTGCAATACCTTGGGTTGTCTAGTTTTGCAAATGGTATGCAATCATGGGGGTAATTCTCATTCCTGGGCTACCATACGCTCTCAAAGGCAACATAACCAATCTGGCAAATTTCAATGTGAAAAAAATGAAATGCAAGCCTTATATTTGACTCTTTCACTTTCCAAAACACCATAAAAACTGTACATAGGGGGTACTTTTATACTTGGGAGACTTCGCTGAACACAAAAATAAGTGTTTTAAAACAGTAAAACATATTACAACAATAATATTGTCAGTAAAAGTGCCGTTCGTGTGTGAAAAATGCAAAAAACTTAACTTTTACTAAAAATATCATTGTTGTAATACAAGTTACCATTTTGAAACACTAATGTTTGTGTTCAGCGACGTCTCCCGAGTAAAACAGTACCCCCCATATACAGGTTTTATGGTGTCTTGGAAAGTTACAGGGTTAAATAGAGTGCTTGCAATTCAAATTCTCTGCACTTTCTGCCTGGGTTGTCAGGCATGTCAATCAAATTTTAATTAATGAAATCACATTATTATTAAAATATTACTTAAATATACACGTCGAATTTTAATATATATACATATATATGTATTTAAAGTCTACGTGTACACTTATGTAGTTATTTATGTAATTATATATATTTGCGGTTATTTGTATTTTATTTATAGATATATATATTTCCTGGCTAATCATGGCAGCATATACACAAGGGTTAGCTCCTCCCCT
>OW240921.1:1273658-1285100 GCA_933207985.1 Pelobates cultripes | reverse complement strand
GATGGGTCTGTCACACGGCTCCCCCTTGTGGAACACTCCGGCAGACCCGGCTTGACCCTTTGGCAGGTCAACTTGGGGATGACCGGACTGGGAAGGAGTAGGGACGTCTGTTTGCCGGGACAACCCATCCGCGTTCCCATTCTGCTTACCGGGTCGGTAGCTGATGGTGAAGTTGTAAGGCTGTAGTGCCAAACTCCACCTCAGCAGTCTGCCATTGTCTCCTGAGACCCGGTTAAGCCAGACAAGGGGTTATGGTCCGTAATAAGGGAAAATTCTTGTCGTATAAATAAGGGCTCAATTTCTTCAGTGCCCAGACCAGGGCTAGACACTCTTTCTCCACTGCCGCATAACTTACTTCCCGGGGTAGTAACTTTCTGCTTAAGTATGCGACAGGGTGCTCTCCTCCATCTTCCCCGACCTGGCTTAGCACAGCCCCCAGTCCATACATGGAAGCATCTGTATGTACAAGAAAACGTTTGTTAGGGACTGGGGCAGCCAGGACAGGGGCATTAACAAGAGCCTGCTTAAGTGCTTGAAACGCGGTTTCACAAGCTGGAGACCACAGGACCTGCTTAGGCAAATTCTTCTTAGTCAGGTCAGTCAAAGGCTTAGCAACCGTACTGTAGTCAGGGAAAAAACGTCGGTAATACCCTGCCGTCCCCAAGAAGGCCAGCACTTGGGTCTTAGTGATAGGTGTGGGCCAGTTAGCCACCGCCTCTACCTTAGCTGGCTCCGGTCTCTGGCTCCCACAGCCTACTCTGTGACCCAAGTACTGTACTTCTGCCATGCCTAGATGGCACTTGTCTGGCTTCAAGGTCAGGCCTGCGGCCCGAATCTTGTCCAGCACCACCCCCGCGTGTACTAAATGGTCTTCCCAGGACTCACTGTAGACCGCAATGTCATCCAGGTATGCACATGCAAAGTCCTGGAAGCCATCGAGGAGCCTATCTACCATACGCTGGAACGTAGCCGGAGCATTCTTCATCCCAAATGGCATAACCTTGAACTGGTATAGGCCAAATGGGGTGACGAATGCCGACTTAGGGATAGCATTCTCGGCCAGGGGGATCTGCCAATAACCTTTACACAGGTCAATGGTGGTCAGGTAGCGCCCCCTGGCAATGCGGTCTAATAACTCGTCTACCCGGGGCATAGGGTAGGCATCAGTGGTGGTCCGCTCGTTGAGCCGCCTGTAGTCCACACAGAACCGGGTGGTCCCATCTTTCTTAGGCACCAGAACTACAGGCGAGGCCCAAGGACTGTCCGAATGTTCGATAACCCCCAGCCTGGTCATCTCCTGTATCTCCGTCCGCATTCCTTCTCGGACTGCTTCAGGGATACGGTATGGGGGTTGTCGTAGAGGGTTCTGTCCGGGTGTCTCGACCTTGTGTACAGCTAGGGTAGTGTACCCGGGTTCTTGGGAGAACGTCGCCTGCTTCTCCCACAGTAACTGTCTCGCCTGTACCTTCTCCACCGGGTTTAGCCGGTCCCCCAGCTGTACAAGACTAGTAAGGTCTGTCTGGGGATCCCTCTCTAACAAGTCAGGTAAAGGTAAGTTCTCGGAGTCGTCAGTAGCTGGGGCACATACTGCCGCAACATCCTCTGGTCGTTCCTGATACTCCTTCAGCATGTTCACATGGAAGGATGGCTGAATCCTTTTATCTGAACAGCTGGCTATAAGGTAGGTAGTATCACACACCTGAGCTAACACTTTATACGGGCCCTGCCAAGATGCTTGCATCTTGTTTGTCTTCACAGGCTTGAGTACCAGAACCTTCTGCCCAACCTGGAAGACCCGCTGTCGGGCACCCCGATCGTACCACCGTTTCTGTCTCCCCTGGGCCACCTGGAGATTCTCCCTGACCATCAGGGATAGTTTCTCCATGCGATCCCGGAGTTCCAGGACATATGGCACTATGGGAGTCCCTTCTTGCTCTGTCTCCCCCTCCCAGTGTCCTCTAATGAGATCTAGGGGTCCACGGACCCTTCTCCCATAGAGTAACTCAAAGGGGGAGAACCCAGTAGATTCCTGGGGCACCTCCCTGTATGCAAATAGCAGATGAGGCAGGAATCGCTCCCAATCTCTGCAAGTGTCAGTAAAGGTCATCAACATCTGTTTGAGGGTGCCATTAAATCGCTCGCAGAGACCGTTAGTCTGTGGGTGATACGGTGAGCTAAGCAGAGGTTTAATACCGCACACCTTCCACAGCTGCTGGGTAAGCACAGCGGTGAACTGGGTTCCTTGATCGGAGAGAATCTCCTGAGGGAACCCGACCCTAGTGAAAATTTTAACCAGGGCATCAGCAACCGTCTCTGCCTCTATATTAGACAGCGCTACTGCCTCTGGATAACGTGTGGCATAGTCCACCATGGTGAGAATATACTTCTTACCTGATGGGCTAGCCCTGGCCAGTGGACCCACAATGTCAACGGCTATGCGGGAAAAGGGTTCTCCAATGATGGGCATCGACTGAAGCCTAGCTTTTGGGTGATCCCCCCGCTTACCTACCCGTTGACAGGTGTCACACGTGCTACAATAAACCCGCACATCTCGGTTAAAATTGGGCCAGAAGAAATTTTGTGTGATCCTATGAGCTGTGCGGCGGGAACCTAGATGGCCGGCTAATGGCACATCATGCCCAATCCGCAGAATCTCTTGCCGGTATTTTGCAGGCACCACTAGCTGTCGATTCTGCGGAGGGGTACTCGGCTTCTGGGACGGTTTCGGGATCCTGTATAGTCTATCCCCCACCCACTCGTAGTGCTCCCCATCTACTCCTTCTCCCCCAGAATCGGCCCTGGCCCTGTACTTGGCTAGCGTCGGGTCTTCCCTGGTTTCCTTCCCGTACATCTCAGGGGTATCCCAACCTAAAGGGGCCTGGTCTAAGGTACAAGTCGGGGGAGAGAGTCTTACCTGGGTCTCAGCAGCAGGTGGGCCGGTCTCGGCGGCACGGGTCTGGGCACGGGTCGTGACAGCATCCACTTCAGCAGGACCCATGGGAGCATAGGCGGAAACAAGGGGCGCCAAGTCATTGCCAAGGAGAACATCCGCTGGTAAGTCCTTCATGACCCCCACATTCACATGTCTGGCGCCCACTCCCCAATCCAAATGTACCCGGGCAACGGGCAGACGGAACACGGCACCTCCAGCTACTCGTACGGCGACCGTGTCCCCTGTATGTTGGGCTTCGGATACCAGGTGCTTCTGGAGCAAGGTCATAGTTGCCCCGGTATCTCGTAGACCACTGACCTCCTTCCCATTTACTTTCACACACTGCCGGTGATGCTGTCGGTTATCCCGGTGAGCAGCCTGAACGGGGTCTGCCTCATGCAGGATGCCACAGCACTCTTCTTCCTCTACACAGTGAGCGGCCGGGAGGGGAGGTCGTGGATTGCCGCCGGCTGGTCTCCTCCAGGACTGGTTCTGGTTGGCGCTGTTCATCGGGCACTCTGGTCGCTGTGCCCTAGTTGCTTGCACAGGTAGCACCGAATGGGTTGCGTGTATTCCCGTGCATTAAACCTAGGTGCCTGTTGGTACGGGGCAGATGGAGGAGGTGCTGATGGGCGAGTCATGGGAGGCTGGTATAGGTTGGCTGGTGCTGGTGTTGCTGGCCTGTACTCCACTCTGGCGGGAGCCTTACTGATGAGACTGTCCAGTTTGCGGGCGTCGGTATACTCATCCGCCAGGCGAGCTGCCTCGTGCAGAGTGGAGGGTTTACGGTCCCTTACCCACTCTCTGACCCCTGCTGGTAATTTGTCAAAACAATGTTCTAAGAGAAACATCTGCAGCACCTCTTCCCCGGACACAGCCTGGCACCCCGCCATCCAGTGAGCGGCTGTGCGGTGCACCTTGCATGCCCATTCCACATATGAGTCCCCAGAGGTTTTAACCGTGTCTCGGAACCTCCTCCGGTACGCCTCAGGTGTAACAGCATACCGGGAGAGTAAAGCTTCCCTGACGGCCCCATAATCCCCAATCTCCTCATCTGGAATGGCCCGAAAAGCCTCGCTGGCCCGGCCGGATAACTTGCCGGACAGTATAGTAACCCAGTCTTCTAGGGGTACCTTGTGCAGGGCACATTGCCGCTCAAAATCAGCAAGGTACCCGTCAATCTCTCCTTCTGTCTCACTGAAGGCTTTAAATGCTGTGAATGGTACCTTTTTCCTATCTCCCGGGTTTGCTGTGACTGGCGCTGCTGCAGCACCGCTTTGGCGTAGCAGGTTGGCCTCCACAGCAGCTATGACCTGGGTGACAGTCTCAGTGGTTGGGTTGGGACCATAATGGGCCAGCCTGATTCTTACCGCCCGGTCGAAGCTTGCCTCCTCGGGGGTTCTGTCAGCTGTGCTGGGTCCATTGGTTCCCTCTTCCGCCGTTACTCCATCCATTTCCAGCAATAGTGCAATAATATCCCTCTTCCTGAGGTTACTGGCTTGTCCGCCTCTTTGTTCCAATAAATCCTTTAGGGTAGCTCTTCTCAGGTTCTGGTATTGTAGTTCCATTTAATAATGGTTGTAGTGGTTTCTTTGGGCGCTGAGGATCATCCCGTCGCTTGCCACCAGTTGTTACGGTACCTCCAGTAATGAAATGTACAAACCGCCATTTAGCGAGTATCCCCCGTTCGCAATAATGTGGTCGGGTAGCGGGTATAGTAAAACCATGCGAACCGCCAGCCAGGGAACACTCCAAACTCCCGAACGGTACCTGTACGGCTAATTCCCTTCACGAGCTGCAAATCCACGAACGGCAAATAGTAACCGAACGTCAATATCTCCCAAGCGGCAAATAATCCAAATAAGCAGTCTCTAGTCACTGGTAACCAAATCCCCCCAATAACGAGACCAAGCTCCGCTTTGAGGGTAAAACACGAACTGATTTACTGTGGGCTACCTGCCCGGTATTTATGCAGGTCTCCCACTTGGTGGACACTCCCCTAGGGGACCAAATGGGAGACTGAAATCACAGAAGGACATGGGGACATTTTGGACATACATCCCCACAATATTCCCAGCATGCAGTACAGTTCCCTCCCCTCTGCTCGGGGGATAATTGGGAAGTAACTCAATTATCTCCCTGAGCAGAGGCAATCGCCATTTTAAACACAAGTCACAAAAACACATGAAAATCCATAACTTTATAACTGCCGAACATATTACATTCGTATTACGTATCCCCAGATAGCCTGGATCTGAGTGCACATTATTGGAGAATAGCGCTCAGATCCCATTCGCACAGTTCAATCGCCATGGAGTCAAAGTCTCTTTCAGTTCTTCGGTATGCGATTGACTCCATGGGACGGCTATCTGGGTTAAGTCCATTCGTGTGGTTGAATCTCCCGAACGGCTGGCATTCGTATACTTTTGTCGATTGAGAAGGGGAGGTCGACGGCTTCAGCGGTGTTCGGCTGAAAAAGTGTCCGTTTTCAGATCCATGAAATAATCGTCGAACACCGCTGGTCGTTCGCATGGACAAAATGGCCGCCGCCTCGTGGTCGACATACGAACGACGACCACCCGGCATTCGGTTTTAATTGAGAAGTGTCTGTGGTTAACCGCAACGTTCTAATTGGGATCAATAGGTTAACCAGCAGCACACTTCTCTTCTGGGTGGCCGTCCGTTCGGTAGTTTCGTTCGACAAAACCGACATTCCCTTGAATAAAGCATACGAATGGGGAAATTCATGTAACCGGCAAAACAGGCGAACAAAGCATTTGTAATCCAGACAGATGGGTCTGTCACAGCGCTTACCTCCTCCTCCTGGTACCCCTGCGGGTTTAGTTGGGGCTCTGAACTGGTCGTCCCACATCCCTGTAGATCCGGCACAGAGACCCCAGTCCCACCTGTACCATTGGGGTCAGGGGTGTTGTCCCCCTGTAGATGGGGAGAATACCCCGTTTCCCTCTATGACGAGACCAATCTCGCCACATTGCATTGGAGAAGCCTGGTTGCTCACCTGTTGCCTTTGGATTATGGCCCCATGTTAAAAGGCTTGATTTTCCCCTGCAAAGACATGAAAGCCGGGTCATTTGGTGCTTGCCCTGTTTGAGCGGTGATACCCTAGATAGCTATGCCATGGAGCCCAATCGTATAATAAAAGACTATGGGAAAGACTTGGGCTCCATGGCAATTGAACTGTATGTGTGTGCTCTGAGCGCCATTCAGTAATAATGTGCGCTCAGATCTGAGCTATCTGGGGATATGTTGAATGTACCTATTTTGTGCAATGGCTGCACAGTTATATGTTTTTATGTGTTTTATTGTCTTTTGCTGCGATGTGTTCAATGGAGTTTTGCCTGTCTTTGGAGATAATTGGATTACTTCACAATTATCTCCAGGATAGAAGACTCTGTGGAACTGGTTTTGGGCAGAAAAACCATGCTTCCTTTGGTCACAAAGGACTACGATCTATCTTTTGAACCATTGGACCAATTTGTATGAATTTGACATATGTTTGTATTTAGAGTATGCTGATTCTGAAAATGTAAATGTAATTTTATGTGAATGTGATGCATACTTTTCAAGTTATGAATAATGTGGAAAAATTGTATTTCTCTGCTTGTGATAATTACATTAACCATTGTGTAAGGCAATTGAATCACAGGCAGAGGGGAGGATTTTGTGTGGGAGTGTCTGAATGTATTGTATGTGTTTATTGGTTGTGTTCCAAACCCCTGTGGGTGGTACTAATGTGTAAGAATGTGTACATAAGCACAATAAACCCACAGCTCTGTCTGTTCACTGCTTGACCCTCAACACGGAGCTTTGTCTCGTTCTTGGGGGGATTTACTGTATGCTGTTCCAGTTCGACTGATAGGAGTGTAAACCTATTCGTATGGTTTTTCCTATTCAGCTGTTTATGGCATTCATATGGTTTCCTGTTTGGCGGATTGGTGTTCTGCAGTAGCTGTGCCTGTGTCTCTGGAAGGGGAAGATCTACTAAAGGGCGGTTTTACCCTTTTATGCTGAGGGTGCCGTTACACCCTCAATTATAAATCCACACGTTACAGGTGTCTCCAGGGTGCTTCTTCTCGCGCTAGGACGCCATTAAACCGCTGCCAACTAATGTTTTGTATATGTTATTTATATAGCGTTAACAGGTATACTCAGCACTTTACAGGTTACATTACAGTAGAGGGAGGTACAGTAAGTGCAGTAGGTATACAGTGTATGTATATTTTATTTATATAGCGCTAACAGGTGTACTCAGCACTTTACAGGTTACATTACAGTAGAGGGAGGTACAGTAAGTGCAGTAGGTATACAGTGTATGTATATTTTATTTATATAGCGCTAACAGGTGTACTCAGCACTTTACAGGTTACATTACAGTAGAGGGAGGTACAATAAGTGCAGTAGGTATACAGTGTATGTATATTATATTTATATAGCGCTAACAGGTGTACTCAGCACTTTACAGGTTACATTACAGTAGAGGGAGGTACAGTAAGTGCAGTAGGTATACAGTGTATGTATATTTTATTTATATAGCGCTAACAGGTGTACTCAGCACTTTACAGGTTACATTACAGTAGAGGGAGGTACAGTAAGTGCAGTAGGTATACAGTGTATGTATATTTTATTTATATAGCACTAACAGGTGTACTCAGCGCTTTACAGGTTACATTACAGTAGAGGGAGGTACAGTAAGTGCAGTAGGTATACAGTGTATGTATATTATATTTATATAGCGCTAACAGGTCTACTCAGCACTTTACAGGTTACATTACAGTAGAGCGAGGTACAGTAAGTGCAGTAGGTATACAGTGTATGTATATTATATTTATATAGCAGTAACAGGTGTACTCAGCACTTTACAGGTTACATTACAGTAGAGGGAGGTACAGTAAGTGCAGTAGGTATACAGTGTATGTATATTATATTTATATAGCAGTAACAGGTGTACTCAGCACTTTACAAGTTACATTACAGTAGAGGGAGGTACAGTAAGTGCAGTAGGTATACAGTGTATGTATATTATATTTATATAGCGCTAACAGGTGTACTCAGCACTTTACAGGTTACATTACAGTAGAGGGAGGTACACTAAGTGCAGTAGGTATACAGTGTATGTATATTTTATTTATATAGCGCTAACAGGTGTACTCAGCACTTTACAGGTTACGTTACAGTAGAGGGAGGTACAGTGAGTGCAGTAGGTATACAGTGTATGTATATTTTATTTATATAGCGCTAACAGGTGTACTCAGCACTTTACAGGTTACATTACAGTAGAGGGAGGTACAGTAAGTGCAGTAGGTATACAGTGTATGTATATTTTTTTTATTTAGCGCTAACAGGTGTACTCAGCACTTTACAGGTTGCATTACAGTAGAGGGAGGTACAGTAAGTGCAGTAGGTATACAGTGTATGTATATTTTATTTATATAGCGCTAACAGGTGTACTGAGCACTTTACAGGTTACATTACAGTAGAGGGAGGTACAGTAAGTGCAGTAGGTATACGGTGTATGTATATTTTATTTATATAGCGCTAACAGGTATACTCAGCACTTTACAGGTTACATTACAGTAGAGGGAGGTACAGTAAGTGCAGTAGGTATACAGTGTATGTATATTTTATTTATATAGCACTAACAGGTGTACTCAGCACTTTATAGGTTACATTACAGTAGGGGAGGTACAGTAAGTGCATGTGGTATACAGTGTATGTATATTATATTTATATAGCGCTAACAGGTGTACTCAGCACTTTACAGGTTACATTACAGTAGAGAGGTACAGTAAGTGCAGTAGGTATACAGTGTATGTATATTTATATAGCGCTAACAGGTGTACTCAGCACTTTACAGGTTACATTACAGTAGAGGGAGGTACAGTAAGTGCAGTAGGTATACAGTGTATGTATATTTTATTTATATAGCACTAACAGGTGTACTCAGCACTTTACAGGTTACATTACAGTAGAGGGAGGTACAGTAAGTGCAGTAGGTATACAGTGTATGTATATTTTATTTATATAGCGCTAACAGGTGTACTCAGCACTTTACAGGTTACATTACAGTAGAGGGAGGTACAGTAAGTGCAGTAGGTATACAGTGTATGTATATTTTATTTATATAGCGCTAACAGGTGTACTCAGCACTTTACAGGTTACATTACAGTAGAGGGAGGTACAGTAAGTGCAGTAGGTATACAGTGTATGTATATTATATTTATATAGGCTAACAGGTGTACTCAGCACTTTACAGGTTACATTACAGTAGAGGGAGGTACAGTAAGTGCAGTAGGTATACAGTGTATGTATATTATATTTATATAGCACTAACAGGTGTACTGAGCACTTTACAGGTTACATTACAGTAGAGGGAGGTACAGTAAGTGCAGTAGGTATACAGTGTATGTATATTTTATTTATACAGCACTAACAGGTGTACTCAGTACTTTACAGGTTACATTACAGTAGAGGGAGGTACAGTAAGTGCAGTAGGTATACAGTGTATGTATATTTTATTTATATAGCACTAACATGTGTACTCAGAACTTTACAGGTTACATTACAGTAGAGTAAGGTACAGTAAGTACAGTAGGTATACAGTGTATGTATATTTTATTTATATAGCGCTAACAGGTGTACTCAGCACTTTACAGGTTACATTACAGTAGAGGGAGGTACAGTAAGTGCAGTAGGTATACAGTGTATGTATATTATATTTATATAGCGCTAACAGGTGTACTCAGCACTGTACAGGTTACATTACAGTAGAGTAAGGTACAGTAAGTACAGTAGGTATACAGTGTATGTATATTTTATTTATATAGCGCTAACAGGTGTACTCAGCACTTTACAGGTTACATTACAGTAGAGGGAGGTACAGTAAGTGCAGTAGGTATACAGTGTTTGTATATTTTATTTATATAGCGCTAACAGGTATACTCAGCCCTTTACAGGTTACATTACAGTAGAGGGAGGTACAGTAAGTGCAGTAGGTATACAGTGTATGTATATTATATTTATATAGCACTAACAGGTATACTCAGCACTTTACAGGTTACATTACAGTAGAGGGAGGTACAGTAAGTACAGTAGGTATACAGTGTATGTATATTTTATTTATATAGCGCTAACAGGTGTACTCAGCACTTTACAGGTTACATTACAGTAGAGGGCGGTACAGTAAGTGCAGTAGGTATACAATGTATGTATATTATATTTATATAGCGCTAACAGGTGTACTCAGCACTTTTCAGGTTACATTACCGTAGAGGGAGTGCAGTAGGTATACAGTGTGTGTATATTTTATAGTGTAATTATGTTACAGATATAATAACTATATGAAGTATATGCTCTTCCTATTTTCTCTGTGTATTCCCCATGGACCCACCATTGTTAAATAAGTCTCCGATCAGAGCAGGGAAGCATGCAGTGTAGTTCGCGTTCTCACATTTTATGCCCTGAAGATCAGCTTTGTTATTTTTTATCCTGGCAGACATTTCTCACCCATCAATGTGCTCCGATTCACCGCTGACTTTTTACTTTGCTTCTGGGGCTCACAGGAGAGGAGTGCGGAGAGCAGTCTGCAAGATATAAAGAGAGCGGTGTGTGATTTTTATCTGATATATTGTTCAATACGTGTTTCATAACTAGGGCATGTACACTTACCCAAACAGACTGGCGCGGCTTTTCAATAAACAGTGATTTAAGGTGAACTGACCAGCAAATTGCACACTCTGACCCCAAGGCTTCTAGCTGGAGGAACCGTAACCCCATTACTGTGGAGTTTAATCTATAATTTTGGCCTAAATATAGCCAGTGGGTAGTCAGAGCTCCATGAATCCCTGTTTAGTAGTACGTTACATGTTGTCTTACCCAATGTAACATGGCACGTCCAGCACAGAACCCACTGCAGACACAGTATGTTTTATTGGAAACCATGTGAAACTGGTCAATTTAGATGAGAATCTGTTATAAATTTAATTTATTTCATGCTCTGAAAGCCTCAGGAATTAAAGTGACAAGTGTTTTCTCTCCACCCATTGATCTGTATTTGAACGTTTCCTGGGTCAGGCACAGTGGATCTGATAAACGTTCAGAACCGGGCATGAACTGAAAGCCATTCATTGACTTGTGTTGAGGGGAGGTAAGTATGTAACTTGCCTCCCTTGTAGTGAACCCTCGTTGCAGTCTCTCAGATCTCGTATATGGGAATTTAATGAATCTGGGCATTTAATTAATTTCTCCAAAAGGGCGGATTAACCAGTCGGCCAGGTCGGTCATGGATTTCTGGCTCAGGAGATCAGGTCAGAGATCTTGCCCACATCCCACCCATCTTACCCTGCACCCACCTCAGCAACCATCTTACCCTGCACCCACCAGCTCATCCTGCACCCACTTCAGCCTCCTAAACCCACCTCAGCCTCCATCTCACCCTGCACCCACCTCAGCCACCAGCTCATCCTGCACCCACCTCAGCCTCCCTCCCACCC
>OW240921.1:1250742-1269362 GCA_933207985.1 Pelobates cultripes | reverse complement strand
TGAACTACCGACTGGGGGAGCAATCGGCACTTGAAATTATTGGGATATTGTGTGTGGTTTTTATATAGGAATCCACAAACTGAAACCAGCCATTGCCACTAATTCTCTGGAACTAATTTGGGCTTCTAACTCGTGGCCAGCAGGCCGGGGTAATATTTTGATATTATCCAGGTGGCAATCCCAAACCACCAAACCAATCTGAGTGCTTTTTGGATATGTTAGGCACTCAGATCAGGGCTATCCTGGGATGTGACTCTTGAGGGATTTTCATGGATTTTGGGGGTACTTTTGGAGTGTTGAAATTTATTTATAGGTTTCTGTACCTGGGAGATAATTGAGTTATAAGTTTCCTGACTCACTTATCTCTCAGGCACAGGGAGGAGTTTATTGCATGTATAAATTGAGAATTCTTGCCTGCATTAAACAGATCTACTCCCAGCATTCAGTCTCGACTAATGTGTGGGGGGAATACTATACTGGCTATAATTATTTGCACAACTAGTTAATTATTGACGAATTGAATAATATACATCAGGTTATACAAGATAATCATCTACCAATTATATGATATACAGCGAGTGTTACTATTAATCATCGGCAAACTGAATAATATATGTGGCGGACCGCCAGTGTATCACCACCATGGACTCCCTTTCGCAGTGTATTTTACACTGGGAAAGGGAGTCCATGGTGGTGATACACTGGCGGTCTGCCACATATATTATTCAGTTTGCCGATGATTAATAGTAACACTCGCTGTATATCATATAATTGGTAGATGATTATCTTGTATAACCTGATGTATGTTATTCAATTCGTCAATAATTAATAGTCACACTTAATATACTGTATATTCTAAAATCTGTTGATTAATAGTAACACTTTATGTATAATTTTTATTATATGCATGGGCCAGTATTTGTGTGTGTATCTGTGTGTGCATGCATGTTTCTGTACTTATGTGTGTGTGACTCTGTGTATGCATGCATGGGCCAGTATTTATGTGTGTATCTGTGTGTGCATGCAAATCTCTATACTTATGTGTGTGTGACTGTGTGTGCATGCATGTCTCTGTATGTATGCCTGTGTGTGCATGGACATCTCTGTATTTATCTGTGTGCATACATGTCTGTATTTATGTTTGTGTGTGACTCTGTGTGTGCATGCATGTCTCTGTATTTATGTGTGTGACTGTGTGCATGCATGTCTCTGTATTTACGTGTGTGTATCTGTGGGCATGCATGTCTCTGTATTTATGAGTGTGTATCTGTGTGTGCATGCTGTGATGAATTGAACCTCGCCACTGGCTTTTGGAGAGACCTGCTTGCCAGCCTCTTGCCCTGGGTGGTATTGCCCTTTAAAAGCTCTATTTGTGCCTATTGTATTTTGGAGCACTGTTTCTGCCCCTTTAAATTGTACTGGTACAGTTCTGCACTTTTGAAGTGGCACTTCGGATGCAGCCGAAGTGGCGAAGTAGTCGAAGTGGCCGCCATTCGACATATACGAACACGTGGCCATTTTAATTCAGTAAAACGCGTTCAGCGGTGTTTGGTCGCCAAGTTCCTGGAACTCAAATCGGATACACGACGGCACAAACACCACTGAACTTTACCTTCTCCAGACTTCGACGCTTCGACTGGAGTCAAACGTCGTTCGACAATTCGAACGGCACCTTACCATTGACGGTTTCACGAATGGTTGCCATTCATCTATTTGAACTAAATCTAACATGGGAAATAGACCGGCCGCACAGCCTAATTCTCTGGAACTGTTTTGGGAATGAAAATGTGCATGCGATCGGACAAATGTGACTTCCATCTATCTCCCGAAACCCTGAACCGATTTGCATGATTTTTTAATATGTTTAATATGGGCATAATTATGCCCGTTCAGAAAATATATGTTTTATGGGAATTGGATGTTTAATTTTAATGTTACGAGAAATGTGTAAAAAGTGTATTTTTTCGCTTGGAGATAATTGAGTTGATACAGTAATTAACTCAATTATCTCCCAAGCAGAGGGGAGGAATTTACAGTAAGTGAATATTATCAGCTGGTAATACGTGACTGAATATTATTGGCTGTTAAATGTACATTTCGGTGCCCAACAAGGTCCACATGGGTGGTAACCTTGTGGGAAAACTTGTATAAAAGAAACAATAAAGCCTCAGTTCATTCTGATCTGCTTAACCCCCAATACGTAGCCTTGTCTTGTTATTGTAGGGAACTGCTATAATCACACTGGGGATTGCTATACTTTGTATACTCCTCTGAGCTATAATCACTTGGCTCTTTTAAGAGCTGTTCCTGATATGCTCTCCTGGAGGAGAGGTCTTTACCACACAGTCCTGGAGGACAGAGGCTGATCCAGGGTGGAAGGAAGACGGCGAGACTCCATTTAAGTTATGGCGGTTGTGGAGTCTGTGGTGGTTGTGGTGTCCGGTGCGGTGCTTATGGTCCTCGGCATCAGCTAGGAAGCGTCCGTCAACAGAGGTAGCAGGTGATCCGTTACACATGCATGTCTCTGTATTTATGTGTGTGACTCTGTGTGTGCATGCATGTGTGATGTTTTGTACAAATCAGTCAATAATTCCAGTATAACGAAGTACTCACTTTATTAATACATATATAACAGCATCTTCATATTGCTACCTTGTTACACAGGGTTTTAAATCCCTCGAACATTCCACCAACTGCCAACAGGAACAGGAAGTAAAGAACCAAAAGAAAGGAAGTTCATCACTCACAGCCAACAACAGCCCAACTGCCCAATGCCCATACATCACAATACATACACTCATACACTCACACACTCATACACAGCCCAACTGCCCATACACATCACATCTCCTTCCTTTCTCAACCAAAGAAAGAAAACAAAACATAATAGTAAAAAGTCAACAATAATAAAATAACTATTTAAAAATGTGTCCTTAATCTGCATCATTCTGTCCATCATCTTCAAGATTTACTATCTTTTTTTCAGGACAGCTTATTCTACTCCTACTAGGATACCATTTCCGCCTTCTCACTGTGGAGTTTCTCCAACTATAGTCCCTTATTGGATCTTCTGGTTGCCAGCGGTTTGTGGCCCTTCTCTCTCTTGTTGAATGGCCAGTATTTTCATGACCACAGCCTTCATGGTTACTTGAACTGTGGCTTGGCAGTTCTTGTTCCTGAGTTTCATGGGTATTTCCTCCAAATCATCCCCTATTACATCATGAGCCTCTGTACCAGGTGTATTGCAGACTTCAGAAAGGTCATCATGCCAAACTCCATGCCAGATATCAGTGTCTGGTTGCATTAGTGGCCCTACCCACTTTGATAGGTTGTCTGTTATACGTGGTCGAAGTTGATTTGTATGTCTCTGTGTGTAACATCCATCAGAGGTTAAAACTTTATAGTGCGCTGGCCCCAGAACTTCCTTTATCACTGTTCCTTTCCAATGATTCTCCTGATGATATACATGCATCCAAACAGAATCCCCTGTCTGGTAACAACGGCCTGCTTTTCTGACTTGCATCTTCGATTGTTGCTGGATGACCCTTTGTTGAATCTCTGGTTTTAGCAGACCCTTTGTCCTGAGTTCACTGCCTAACATAAGGCATGCTGGAGGTTGTCCAGTGGTTGGATGAGGTGTATTTCGATACTGTATAAGGAACTCAGACAAATGATGTTCAGGTCTCTTTCCTTCTGCTTTCAGACTTCTCAGAAAACCCTTTAACGTTTGAACAAAACCTTCTGCTTGACCATTAGTAGCAGGATAATACGGTGCTGTACGATGATGCCGAATACCGTTTTCCTTGAGAAAAGCCTGAAATTGTCCAGAAACAAACTGCGGTCCATTATCTGAAACAGGCACTCTGGGCAAGCCAAATGTCGCAAATAGTTTCTGTAATGCTTTAACAGTAGCTTCTGCAGTGGTCTGCGACATGAATAGAACTTCTGGCCATTTAGAATGTGCATCTACCACAATCAGATACATTTTATTTTCCACTGGTCCATGGTGATAGAGGCCAGGTCCAAGGTTGTATGGCACCATGTGGCAAGTCACGCTGTGCTTGTGCACAACCAGTGAAACATAACAGGCAATATCCTCATCAATGGTTGTCCACCATACATGACCACTTGCCTTCTGCTTCATGTGGACTATGCCAGGATGACCTGCATATAAAATTTCAAGAATTTGTTGTAACACAAAAGGAATAACTACCCTTTCTCCCCATACTAAGCAGCCATCTCGAATTGATAACTCCTGAGCTCTTGTTTGGAATGACTTGAGATGTATTGGAGTCTTTAGTGGCCAACCCTTGCGTACAAAAACAAGTATTTCCCTCAGCAAAGAGTCCTTGGTTGTCTCATGTGCAATTTCTCTGGCTGTTTCACCTCACTAAAATATATTGTAGATCTTTCTGTGGTAGTTAATTGTGAATACATTTTCAATGGAAGGCTAGAGAATGCATCCGAATAGAATGCAGAGTGTTTGGACGATATTGTATCTGAAACTGATAAGCCCCCAGAGTTAAGGCATGCCTCTGAAGTCTTGTTGCTGTCGTGATTGACATACCTTTCTGTGGGTTAAAAATTGTCAATAAAGGTTTATGGTCCGTAAGCAGTGTGAAGGGTCGACCATATATATAAAGATGGAATTTCTTTACTGCCCATACTATTGCCAGAGCCTCTTTATCTATTTGAGAATAGTTTTTTTTCTGCAGCTGTGAGCGATCTAGAGGAAAAGCCACTGGCCTGTCTGTCCCATCAGCCATGGAATGAGGCAGGACTGCTCCCAGTCCGTAAGGTGATGCATCACAAGCAATGGAAACAGGCTTTTCCATGTCGTAGTGTACTAAAAGATGTTAACTACGCACTAGTTCTTTTGACTTATGGAAAGCTGAAGCACATTCTACTGTCCAGCGCCATTGTCGTTTACTCTCTAGAAGACGATGTAAAGGGTACAGGACATGAGCTAAATTTGGCAAAAAACGGTTGTAATAATTTAACAGACCAAGATAGGACCTTAGTTGTGCCACATTTTGTGGAGTTGGAGCATCCTGTAATGCCTTGACCATCTCATCTGTTGTATGCAGCCCATGTTTGTCAATTACATGAGCACAAAATTCAAGACGATCCTGCATGAATTGGCATTGTTCCAAATTCACTTTCAATCTATATTCCATAAGTCTTTGCAAAACTGCCTCTACATTCTGTTTATGTTCCTCCTCTGATTTACCCGTCAGCATGTCATCTAACGGCACTGTGTCCCAGGAATTCCAGCTAACAGCTTGTCCATTGTTCGCTGCCAGACAGCTGGTGCAGGTGAAATGCCAAAAACCATACGGTTATACCTGAATAGCACCCGATCGGTATTAATCGTAAGTAGTGGTCGAGAATCTGGATGTACAGATAACTGTAGGTATGCATTTTTCAAGTCAATTTTGGTGAATTGCTGGCCACCTGCCAAAGATGCAAAAATATAATCTACCCTAGGAAGGGGATACTTATCTATTTTAAGCTGTGTGTTAAGAGCCATGCGGAAATCCCCACAAATCCGTATCGCCCCATTTTGTTTTCTCACAGGAACAATGGGCGAAGCCCAGTCACTATTGTGAACCTGGGAGATGATATTCAGCTCCTCTAATCTCCTCAATTCTGCCTCCACTCCAGCCCTTAGAGTAAAAGGCACACTTCTTGCTTCAAAAAATTTCGGTGTTGTTCCTTCCTTTAATTCTAAGGAAACTCGTTGTCCCTTTACAGTCCCTAATTGGCCATCAAACACTGGTGCATACTTTTCCTGTAATTCCCTAATCCAGTCAAGTCTGGTCTGATTTTCATTCAACACGTGACATGGATACTTATGCACTTGAGGCATCCCGAGAGCCCTTATCCACTCCCTACCAAAAAGTGGAGGTCCTCCATTCTCTAAGATATAAAGAGGTAGTTTCTTCTTACACTTGTTGAATGTAACCCACTGGTATTAACAGCTCTTTAGAATATGTCTGCAGTCTCGCTGTTGTCTGAATTATTGGCCCATGTATTTTAAGGCGTTTCCAGTCTGTCAAAGAAATCACTGATCCAGCTGCACCTCTGTCCAAATCCATAGTCAGTTCCTTTCCATTTACAACAACCTGAACTGTGAATGCAGCCAGATTAGAACCTATTTTATATATTTTTAAATTTCGGACAGGAAATTGTTCATCCGAATCCTCAGAAGACTCCTGCATTTGTACTCTATAGGCATTCTTTGCTCTGTCTCTCAAGCGATTACTGCCTCTCTCTGCTGTGGATTTACACACCCTTTGTAGGTGGCACTTGGCATCCTTGAATCTGTATGTAGTTGCAACATGTGTAGCAGCTCCGCAGCGATAACATTTGTAATGTGAATGTTCCTGTTTTGAAAGTCTCTTTCCCTGTGGTACACTCTGTGCTCTAGCATCTAATTGTAAAACTTCTAGCTCTGCCTCCCATGTGTTGTCCAGTCTGCTGTGTAATAGATTAGCATCCTTAGAGGCTTGTTCTATAATGCCTGCCATGTTCATTGCTTTTTTAAATGTTAAATCTTCTTCTATAAGCAGTCTCCTTAGCACTGTATTACTTGCAATGCCCATTACAAACTGGTCTCGCAGAGCAGTGGGCAGGTAGTCCCCAAAACAGCAGGTACTGGCGAGTTTCCGTAACGCAATGGCATATGTTGAAACTGATTCACCAGGCTCTTGTCTTCTTTTATACAATTTAAATCTCTCTGCTATCTCTAGTGGTTTTGGTTGGAAATGGCTAGTTAACAGAGTAATCAGACTTGCCAATGGTTTGCTGGCAAGTTTCTCTGGGTGTAAGAGGCTCCTTAGCGTATTATACGTTCTGGCTCCTATAACTGTTAGGAAAACAGTGACCTGTTTATTGTCAGGAATGTCATTAGCTGCGAAATATTGTTCAAGCCTTTCAACCCAAGAGGCCCATAAATGCGAGTCAGGATCAAAGTCCTTTATAGTGCCAATGGCTGCCATGTCAGTTTGGGTTCTACAGCCTCGTCGCCACTGTGATGTTTTGTACAAATCAGCCAATAATTCCTGTATAACGTACTCACTTTATTGATACATACATAGCAGGATCTTCATATTGCTACCTTGTTACACAGGGTTTCAAATCCCTCGAACATTCCACCAACTGCCAACAGTAACAGGAAGTAAAGAACCAAAAGAAAGGAAGTGCATCATTCACAGCCAATAACTGCCCAACTGCCCAATGCCCATACATCACAATATATACACTCACACACACACACACTCATACACAGCCCAACTGCCCAATGCCCATACATCACAATATATACATTCGCACACACACACTCATACACAGCCCAACTGCCCAATGCCCATACATCACAATATATACACTCATACACTCACACACTCATACACAGCCCAACTGCCCAATGCCCATACATCACAATATATACACTCACACACACACACACTCATACACAGCCCAACTGCCCATACATCACAGTACATACACTCACACACACACACACTCATACACAGCCCAACTGCCCAATGCCCATACATCACAGTACATACACTCACACACACACACACTCATACACAGCCCAACCTCCCATACATCACATCTGCATGCCTCTGTATTTATGTGTGTGCATGCATGTCTCTGTAAATATATACATATACACACACCCATGCACATACAACACATGTATGCAAACATACACACATACATGCACATACACACCATCCGGTTATTTATTAACTGGTAATTGTGAGAATTGATCAGGGTAATTTAAAATCCTACAAAGAAACTAGTCTTGTGCTCAAACTCCCATTACTTCTGGGCGGCAGCAATGACCATAGTACACATCAGCCAAAATACATATAGTAAAAACCAAAGGAAAAAGTTACCTGCCCGCTCATGGCCATTGGAGGTAACTAAAAACCTCCATCTGTTTAAAAATACATAGGGATGTGGAAAGAGCGCAGGTAACTTTTTTCTTTAATTTCAAATCCTATTTACAGAATGTTTCCAATTCTGCTGTTGGGCTAACGATTTCAGTTACTCTGGTGAATTCCAAGTTTCATAAAGTAATAAATAAAGTAATAAATTGTTAGCCTGACCCATAACCAGACATCCCAACATGCAAATATGCATTTAAGGGAGGTGGCTTCACCAGCTACTGTGCCACCATACACCCACACGCGTATTCCCCAAGAACGCCTAGACACACAGATACACTTACTGTCACATAAACACATAGATACACAGACTGGTACATGCACACATTCAGATACACACTGACACAGTCACAAATACACAGTGTGACAAAATGAACCTCGTCACGGGTGCTTGGAGGGGCCTGCTGGCCAGCCTCTTGCCAAAAGACTACGGGCCAAGTCAACAACCCATATTTTATTCCCCCTGGTTCCCCTGATTCGGCATTTTCCATGGAACCGAACGCATGGATCAAAACCGCGAATAGACTTCAGGGGGACTTAGCTGCGAATGCCCTGGAACTATTTTCGGCATGAAGACTTCACGGTTCCCAGTCGGTCCCCCAGCGGCACTTAGCCGTGATTCTGTTGAACTATTTTCGGCATGAAGACATGCAGTTCCCGGTCGGTCGTCAGCAGCACTTGGAACCATTTTGGGCATGGGACCATGCGTGCAGTCGGTAAAAACTATGACTTCCAGGAAATTCCTAAGCCCCTGAACTGATCTGGGTGATTTTTGGATATGTTGGTCACACAGATCAGGGCTATCAGGGGATGTATGTGTTTTGGGGTACTTTAGAGTCTATATAGAAATGTGTGTTTTTTTCTGCCCGGAGATAATTTGGTTAATACAGTATCTGACTCAATTATCTCCCAGGCAGAGGGGAGGGATTGTATGCTATGTGTGGTAGGCTGAACTTGATGGACGCAAGTCTCTTTTCAGCTATGTAAGTATGTAACTATGTGTGGGAGTCTCGTGCATTGAAATACTGTTCTCATTGGTCTATGAATTTTAACGCTTGGGATTATTTGGTAGCAGACTTCATACTTGGGGGAAAGAACACCCTTTGGTGGCGTAAACCCCTTAACCTACCCAGGGTGCAGCTACATTCATTTTTTGTCATTTATTGCTGAGTCACGGTGACATTGCATTTTGGGGACATTTTGTGGGTGTGTTTATGGGAGTGTTATGGGCATGTTTACTGTGTGCATATAAGTAGGCCATTGATCCTGGATTAAACAGATCACTTTACCCCTTCATGAAGTCGAGGCTCATGTTTGGGGGATTGGGAGCTATACTCACACTTATAACCACTGCTGCTTTTGGGACTTTGGAGATTCTTCACGGATGTACTCAGCTGGAGTACCGGGATCTGTTACAGGGATGTTTAGTGGACATCACATTTACTGCCAAGTAATTTGCTGAACAAGTAATTGTGGCATATTCGGAAGGCAAACAATGATTTATATCAGAATTCCAATCTGTTTTCTTTATTAGAGATAAACTGGTCAGTATGTTGAGGTGAGGTGACCGAATAGAAATGTGTTGTATTAAGTTTATTACCTATGAATCAAATTATGTTTCTATCAGTGTCTCTACATCTTCTAACATTTTTTGCTCATTGGTAGATTTAGAGACACACTGTCTATTTGTTTGGAATTGTGATATTTGTTCCATGCCCAGACAGGCCCAGATCAGGAAAATCGATTTACACCTTCTTGTGCCGAGTCCCCTCTTGGTGAATTTCTCTTTCCCAGAAGCAGTGACCCAGCCTGATTTCCATTTTCGCTACAGCTACTTGCAGAGACTCCAGACACCAATTATTTGTCAAGAAAAAAGAGCATGCTAATGAAACCCTGGACAATTTATTTCAAATCTGAAATTCCTATTACAGTTAATGTGAGTTTTCTCCAGGTCTTTACTGGCGGTAAGGCTGTATTCTCCTTCATTAAAGAAGTGATATCTGAACTCAGGAGACTCACAGTATATACTTTACACAGATTATACACCAAGCGCCCATTACGAATAGTTACAGGTCTGTCTACTAAACAGCAATCTGACTTAGAAAATATGAAATGAGATGGAACTAATATTTCCTCATTCAGATCTCTTGGTCTCAGTTTTAAAGGCCTGAAATCGAGTGATATAACCTCTAGGCGACTGCTTAGTTTCCACTATTAGAAACATAGAAACATAGAATGTGACGGCAGATAAGAACCATTCGGCCCATCTAGTCTGCCCAATTTTCTAAATACTTTCATTAGTCCCTGGCCTTATCTTATAGTTAGGATAGCCTTATGCCCATCCCACGCATGCTTAAACTCCTTTACTGTGTTAACCTCTACCACTTCAGCTGAAGGCTATTCCATGCATCCACTACCCTCTCAGTAAAGTAATACTTCCTGATATTATTTTTAAACCTTTTGCCCCTCTAATTTAAGACTATGTCCTCTTGTTGTGGTAGTTTTTCTTCTTTTAAATATAGTCTCCTCCTTTACTGTGTTGATTCCCTTTATGTATTTAAATGTTTCTATCATATCCCCCCTGTCTCGCCTTTCCTCCAAGCTATACATGTTAAGATCCTTTAACCTTTCCTGGTAAGTTTTATCCCCCAATCCATGAACCAGTTTAGTAGCCCTTCTCTGAACCCTCTCTAAGGTATCAATATCCTTCTGAAGATACGGTCTCCAGTACTGTGTACAAAACTGAGGTCTCACCAGTGTTCTGTACAATGGCATGAGCACTTCCCTCTTTCTACTGCTAATACCTCTCCCTATACAACCAAGCATTCTGCTAGCATTTCCTGCTGCTCTATTACATTGTCTGCCTACCTTTAAGTCATCAGAAATAATCACCCCTAAATCCCTCTCTATCAAATATTCTGTCTACTGCTTTTGGGTTTTAACGCCCAAGATTCATTACCTTGCACTTATCCACATTAAATGTCAGTTGCCACAATTCTGACCATTTTTCTAGTTTACCTAAATCATTTGCCATTTGGCTTATCCCTCCTGGAACATCAACCCTGTTACATATCTTAGTATCATCAGCAAAAAGACATACCTTACCATCAAGACCTTCTGCAAGATCACTAATAAAAATATTAAAGAGAATGGGTCCAAGTACAGATCCCTGAGGTACCCCACTGGTAACTAGACTATACGTCGAACATACTCATTTGACTATAACCCTCTGTTGCCTGTCACTCAGCCACTGCCTTACCCATTCAACAATATTGGAACCCAAACTTAAAGATTGCAGTTTATTGATAAGCTTTCTATGTGCAACAGAGTCAAAAGCCTTACTGAAATCAAGGTAAGCAATGTCTACTGCACCACCCTGATCTATAATTACCCAATCAAAAAAATCAATAAGATTAGTTTGGCATGATCTCCCTGAAGTAAACCCATGTTGTCTCTGATCTTGAAATACATGTGATTTTGGATGTTCAACAATCTTATCCTTTAACATGGTTTCCATCACTTTCCCCACTACTGAAGTAAGGCTTACTGGCCTATAGTTGCCCAACCCCTCTGTGACAAACTCCCCTTTTCAAGGGAGTTTGCCATGAGTTTTTAGAGGGGCTTGCTTGCCAGCATCTTACCCTGGGACTATGGGCCCTGTGAAAACCCATGTTCAAAAGTACTGTTTCTGCCCCCTGGAACAGATTCAAACATGTGGCGGCAGCCATCTTAAATTGTCCAGCAGTGTTTTGCCGTCTAGTATATGGAACTGTTTTCGGCATGGGACCATGTACACGGTGGGGCAAAAATAAAACTTTCAGGAATTTCCTGAACATATCCGGGTGATTTTTGGATATGTTGTTCACCCAGATCGGGGCTGTCAGATGATGTGACATTTTGTGAGGATATGTTGTATTTTGGGGTACTTTTTGGGGTTTGTAAAAATGTATTTTTTTTCTGGTAAAGTTAATTCAGTTAGTACATTGTCTTTGTTAATTGTATCACAGGCAGAGGGAGGGTTTGTGTACAGTAACTGGGAGTGTTCAAGTGTAAAACTCTGTTTTTATTGGATTGTGCATTTCATGTCCTGTGCCCCACAAGGTCCACGTGGGTGGTAACCTTGTGGGAAAATACTGTATAAAAGAAGCAGCTGTACCATTAAACCTTCAGTTCTACTTGACCCTCAACTCGCAGCCTTGACAGCTATAATCACTACAGGGATTGCTATGGTCTTCATACTCCCTTAGCTTCACTGAGCTCTTGTAAGAGCTTGTTCCTGTTCCTGCTTCACTCTCTGGGGAAAGAGAGGTTCACCCACTGGAACCTGGAGCCTTGTCGTAGGTCCAGGGTAGGTAAGAGACGGCGAGACCCCAACCAAGCTGCGGCAGTTCGTGGGGTCTGCAGTGGTTATGGTGTGTAGTGCGGTGCTGATGGTCCGTGGTGGGCACTAGGGGCATCCTTTCTACGGTTCAACCCTCAGCTAGCCTGGGGCAACTGTAACACCCTCCCTACTACCTTTCTTGTGAATGGGCACAACATTCGCTAACTTCCAATCTTCCGGGACTACTCCTGTTAACAATGATTGGTTAAATAAATCTGTTAATGGTTTTGCTAGTACACCACTAAGCTCTTTTAATAACTTTGGGTGTATTCCATCAGGCCCCATAAACTTATTTGTCTTTACTTTTGACAGTTGAAATAGAACCTCTTCCTCTGTAAACTCACATGTAACAAATGACTAATTTGTCCTTTTTCCTAACTAAGGCCTCTTTCCTTCATTTTCATCTGTAAATACTGAACAAAAATATTCACTGAGGCAGTCAGTTAGATCTTTATCCTCTTCTACATACCTTCCTTCTTTTGTTTTTAATCTAACTAATCCGTGTTTTACTTTCCTTTTCTCATTTATGTATCTAAAAAAAAAATATTTTTTTTACTGACTGTGCTATTCTCTCTCTCTCTGTGGGATTTGGAAGCTCTTATAACTTGCTCAGCCTCTTTCTGCCTAATCTTATAGATCTGTCTGTTTTTTTTTATTTTTTATAATTACTAAATGCTAACTGTGGCGAAACCGGCCTCGCCACGTGTCCTTGGAGGGGGCTGCTTGCCCGCCTCTTGCCTTTGGACTATGGACCAGACTTTATGTGAATGTGTTATACCCCAGATAGGAATCCCATGGAGCCCATTCGTATGAAACTGACTGTAAAGACTTTGGCTCCATGGCGATTAAACTGTATTTGTGTGGTCCGAGCGCCATTCACTTAATAATGTGCGCTCAGACCTGAGCTATCTTGGGATATGTGAAATGTCTGTGTGTTATGATTTCAACCCCACCCCAACCTATCTCCAGGATAGAAGACTCTGAAACTGGTTTGGGCCAGAAAGCCATGCTTCATTTAGTCACAAAGGACTTTTTACTAACTTTTGAACCCCTTGTCTGATTTGTGCCATTTTGAATATGTTGTTCCCCTGAATGGATTGATTGTGAATATGTAATTTTATGTGAATGTGATGTATGGTTTTGGAGTTATGAAAATTGGGTAGAAAGTATGTTTTAACTGTATGTATAATTGAGTTTCCTCTCAGGATAAGGGGAGGGAATATGTGGGATGTAACTGTGATGTGATTGGTTGTTTTATACCTCCCTGTGGGCGGTCCTGTATTTGCAAGACTGTAATAAAAACCAGGCTGGGTGTGCCAGCACCTGAGTTCCTGTTTTAACTCTCAAAGTGAAGTGTCGTCTCATTATTGGGGGAAGGATTCATTGTATGCTGTTCCAGTTTGACTGCTAGGAGAGTAAACCTATTCGTATGGTTCCTATTCAACTGTCTACAGCATTCATATGCTTGGGAGAATTTATTTGTTTCTCCGGTTTAGTGATTGTGGTGTCTGCCAGAGTGCTTGGAGTCCTCAGGAAGCGCTAGGAGCATCATTCAACGGAGGTACCCAGTCGGGGTGCCAGGCGATCCGTTACATTGGTGGCAAGCGGTGGGATGGCGTCCTAGTGCGAGGTAAAACAGCTCAGAGACACAGTCGTTTGGATTTACAAATTGAAGGCGACGCTAGTGTTTATACAGCTTCCCTGTCTACATAAAGATTTGGGAAAATGGGGTTCGTGGATCCTTGGGCACCTCGCACACCTGAGGAAGAGGGTGAATTGGACTGGAGAGATATTGCCCGGCAAGAACTATGGTACAATGCCCTGGAGGAAGTCCAGTATCAACGGCAGCAGCGCCTTCCTGGTGTCGCATACCGGTTGGAGGAACAGATGGCCTGGCGGATGCCGCTTCTGGGAGACCAACCCGGAGGGCAGCAGGTCAGACAACTTGAGTACCTCGTGGAAAGGGAACTGAGCCTTGACGCCTCATACCGGGCACTGTGGTGGTGCACTGTCCAGCCAGAGACATGGAGGGCAGAGGGCATCCAGCCAGAGGGGGAGAACTACACTAGCCCTGGCCTGTTGTGGAAGGCCTTAGCAGAAGACGTCGACTTTGGCAGTCCAGCAGAGTCACGGTACTGGGCTATTTTTTATTACCGGGGTGAGATGGTACAGGGCCCGAGATCTATGGGACTAGGACAAGACCTCCACCGTTTGGCTGCCATGGAACGACAGCTAGAGATGGACTATGTGGAACTACTAAACTCATGTCAGCCACAGGGCATAGACACAGAACAGGAAAACTGGCTGGGAGACCCAGACCTGCCAACCTACAGCTGGGAAAACGCAGCCGAGGTACCCCCTGCTTCACTACCAGCTGCAGAAGTAGGGGACCTCATAGACTGGTCCTGGGAAGACCCACAGATGGCAGGTGGAGATGGGATGGCGGTCTCTCTACCGGCCCTACAGGGATGCTGGGCGGTCAGCCCAGATCTCCAGCGGCAGTGTGTACCCCAGGGAGCAGAAGGTGCAGTCCTTCCTCCCCAGCGGCAGTGTGTACCCCAGGGAGCAGAAGGTGCAGTCCTTCCTCCCCAGCGGCAGTGTGTCCGGCAGGAAGCGGAGACAGTCGGTCTCACTCCCCAGCAGCAGGGAAATATATTAAAAGGGGAGACAGTTGGTCCCCCTCTCCAACAGCAGAGAGAGTGTCAGGGAGAGGAGCTTGTTATCCCCTCTCCCCAGCGGCTGAAAGTATATATGGGAGAGGAGCTTGTTACCCCCCCTCCCCAGCGGCAGCGTGTACCCCAGGGAGATGAAGGTGCCGTCCTTCCTCCCCAGCGGCAGTGTGTACCCCAGGAAGCAGAGACCATCTGTCTCGCACCCCAGCCGCAGGACAAAATATTGAAAGGGGAGACAGTTGGTCCCCCTCTCCACCAACAAAGAGAGTGTCAGGGAGAGGAGCAGGTTACCCCCTCTCCCCAGCGGCAGTCTACAGTTCAGAGAGAGGAGCTTGTTACACCCTCTCTCCAGCGGCAGCCTAACCCACCAAGGGGAGATGTTAAGCCCCACAACTATGCAGATGGGACCGTAGTCTCTGCACTTGCAGCCCCAGGGGCAAGGGCGGTCGGTCCTGTCCCCCAGCCACAGAGCAGTGTATCCAGAGGGGAGACAGTCGGTCTCCCCCTCCCCCAACCAGGCTCCAACCAGGCTACTTCAGTGGTAGCGCTGGCACCCGGGCAGAGTACCGCTGGTCTCTGCCCACTCAGCAACCCACCAAGGCAGTCTACCAGCCCCCCCGCACAGCTGTGGTGAGGCACCTGGACATGGACAAGTTGCTATTTTATCCAGGTGTAGTAACCAGTTATTGTGGGTGGGCTGTATTGCTGTTTGTGCTTCGTGGGTGGGTTGCTGAACTAACCAGGGCACTGACCGGCAGGAGGTCAGATACCCTGTTAGTTTGGATGGTAAAGGGGAGAAATGTGGCGAAACCGGCCTCGCCACGTGTCCTTGGAGGGGGCTGCTTACCCGCCTCTTGCCTTTGGACTATGGACCAGACCTTATGTGAATGTGTTATACCCCAGATAGGAATCCCATGGAGCCCATTCGTATGAAACTGACTGTAAAGACTTTAGCTCCATGGCGATTAAACTGTATTCGTGTGGTCTGAGCGCCATTCACTTAATAATGTGCGCTCGGACCTGAACTATCTGGGGATATGTTACATGTCTGTGTTTTATGTAATAAATGTGACTTTATGTATTTTAAAGTGTTTTGTGTCTCTTTGCAACCATGTGCTTAATGGAGTCTTGTGTCTGTCCTGGGAGATAATTGAATTACTCTCCAGGATAGAAGACTCTGAAACTGGTTTGGGCCAGAAAGCCATGCTTCATTTAGTCACAAAAGGACTTTTTACTAACTTTTGAACCCCTGGTCTGATTCATGCCATTTTTTAATATGTTGTTCCCCTGAATGGATTGATTGTGAATATGTAATTTTATGTGAATGTGATGTATGGTTTTAGAGTTATGAAAGTTGGGTAGAGAGTATGTTTTAACTGTATGTGTAATTGAGTTTCCTCTCAGGATAAGGGGAGGGAATATGTGGGATGTAACTGATATGTGATTGGTTGTTTTGTAACGCCCTGTAGGCTGTACTATGTTTGTGGATTGGGAATAAAAGAGACTGTATGTGACAGTACAGGGAGTTCCTGTTTTAACCCTCAAAGTGAAGTGTCGTCTCATTATTGGGGGAAGGATTTATTGTATGCTGTTCCCGTTTGACTGCTAGGAGAGTAAACCTATTCGTATGGTTCCTATTCAACTGTCTACAGCATTCATATGCTTGAGCGCATTCATTTGTTTCTCCGGTTCGGTGATTGTGGTGTCTGCCAGGGTGCTTGGAGTCCTCAGGAAGCGCTAGGAGCATCCTTCAGCGGAGGTACCCAGTCGGGGTGCCAGGCGATCCGTTACACTGTATTCGTGTGGTTCTGGCCATTCATAATGCTCAGACCTGAGCTATCTGGGGATATGTGAGGAAATGTCTGTGTGTTTTGTATGTGTAAATGTGACTTTATGTATTTTAAGTGTTTTGTGTCTTTTTGCAACCATGTGCTTAATGGAGTCTTGTGTCTATCCTGGGAGATAATTGAATTACTCTCCAGGATAGAAGACTCTGAAACTGGTTTGGGCCAGAAAGCCATGCTTCATTTAGTCACAAGGACTTTTTACTAACTTTTGAACCCCTTGTCTGATTTGTGCCATTTTTGAATATGTTGTTCCCCTGAATGGATTGATTGTGAATCGGGTTAATTTTATGTGAATGTGTGATGTATGGTTTTAGAGTTATGAAAGTTGGGTAGAAAGTATGTTTTAACTGTATGTATAAATTGAGGTTTCCTCTCAGGATAAGGGGAGAATATGTGGGATGTAACTGTGATGTTATTGGTTGTTTTATACCTCCCTGTGGGCGGTCTGTATTTAGAAATCACTGTATGACAAAACCAGGCTGGGTGGACACTTGGCACCTCAGATTCTGCTTAACCCTCAAGCGAGTGTAGATCTGGATTATTGGGAATTGGATTGTGTGCTGACTGCCAGGAGTGTAAGCCATTTGTATTGCTTTTCCTGTTCGGCTGCTTCCAGGGTTCCTGTGTCTGCTGTTCGAGAGTTGGTGAATACGTGCAGTTTGGAGTTCAGGAGGTTGGTGATTGCAGTAGCTGCTGGTCTATGGGAAAGGGGATTATCGCCTAAACCGATTTTATCCCATTGTGAGAGAAACGGTCCGTTACAATTGGTGGCAAGCGGCGGGATCGTTCCTACAACCAGAAGGACAGCTTCAAGACAACACCAGTGCCTGGATTACAATTGAGGGCAACGTTAGTACCCGTACAGCGACCCTATCTACAAAGGAACCAACTTCGGCAGAGCAAACATGGCGCCCAGCTACACTCAGGAGGAGTTTGACCGAGAGCTTAAATTGCGGCTGGCTCTTGCTACATTTGTCCCCTCTGAGGAATTCGTGCAGCGCGTGAGGGGACATGTAGCAGAGTACCTGCAGGTCGTGGCAGATCGCGCCAAAGGTGTCGTCCTTCCTCCCCAGCGGCAGTGTGTGTCCCAGGGAGCCAAAGGTGTCGTCCTTCCTCCCCAGCGGCAGTGTGTATCCCAGGGAGCCAAAGGTGTCGTCCTTCCTCCCCAGCGGCAGTGTGTATCCCAGGGAGCTGAAGGTGTAGTCCTTCCTCCCCAGCGGCAGTGTGAGTCCCAGGGAGCCAAAGGTGTCGTCCTTCCTCCCCAGCGGCAGTGTGTGTCCCAGGGAGCGGAAGGTGTTGTCCTCCCTCCCCAGCGGCAGTGTGTATACCAGGGAGCTGAAGGTGCAATCCTTCCTCCCCAGCGGCAGTGTGTACCCCAGGGAGCTGAAGGTGTCGTCCTTCCTCCCCAGCGGCAGTGTGTGTCCCAGGGAGCCAAAGGTGTCGTCCTTCCTCCCCAGCGGCAGTGTGTATCCCAGGGAGCTGAAGGTGTCGTCCTTCCTCCCCAGCGGCAGTGTGTATCCCAGGGAGCTGAAGGTATCGTCCTTCCTCCCCAACGGCGGTGTATATCCCAGGGAGCTGAAGGTGCAGTCCTTCCTCCCCAGCGGCAGTGTGTGTCCCAGGGAGCAGAAGGTGCCGTCCTTCCTCCCCAGCGGCGGTGTGTATCCCAGGGAGCTGAAGGTGTCGTCCTTCCTCCCCAGCGGCAGTGGGTATCCCAGGGAGCTGAAGGTGCCGTCCTCCCTCCCCAGCGGCAGTGTGTACC